>OZ030006.1:89177645-89435145 GCA_964023405.1 Apodemus agrarius | reverse complement strand
AGGTTTGGAACTTTCAACTTCAGACATAAGAAAATGTCCAAAACAGTTACTAACAAGCCTATCTGAGAAAGACAGTTTCTCAACTAGCATTCTCACTTCCTAGATGACCCTAGCTTATATTAACTTAAAAAATTAGGGGGGAAACTGGGAAAGATTTTAGCATTTGAAATGTAAATGAAGAATATATTCAATAAAAATTATTTTAAAAAAAGAAAGAACTATCACATGAATGAAATTTATATCTTCATAATCATTTTATAAATTGTATGAATTTGGATACATATTTTAAAACTGTTACAATATAAAGTTATCATTAATATATCTTTATTTATTTATTTATTTACACTCCAAATTTTCTCCCCCACCCCAGGTCCAACCACCGACTGTTTCCACACCCATACCTTCTGCCAACACCCTGACTCCACAAGGATGTCTCCACTGCTCACCACCAACCCCACATGATCTATAAACTTCCTGGGGCCTCCAGTCTCTTGAGGCTTAGGTGCGTCATCTCTGATTGAATACAGACCGGGCAGTCCTCTGCTGTATATGTGTTGGAGTCCTCATACCAGCTGGTATATGCTGCCTGTTTGGCAGACCAGTGTTTGAGAGATATCTGGGGTCCAGATAAATTGATACTGTTGGTCCTCATCCAGGATTGCCCTCCCCTCAGCTTCTTTCACCTTTCCCTAATTCAACCATAGAGGTCAGCAGCTTCTGTCCATTGGTTGGGTGCAAATATCTGCTTCTGACTCTTTCAGCTGTTTATCGGGTCCATATTTGTGAGCACAGCATATCCTCAGTAATAATGTCAGACCTTGGGTCCTCCCCTTGAGCAAGATCCCACTTTGGGCCTGTGACCTCCACACGACCAAGGGCCTTCCCTCCAATATGTGGCTGGAACTATGGACCATGTATACTCCATTGGAACACTGGGTGGCCCAGTTAGTTAATATTGTTCTTCCTTTGGGCTTGCAATCCCATTAAGCTTCTTTAGTCCTTACCCTATCTTTTCCCTTGTGGTCCCTGGACTCAGCCTGATGGTTGACTTCGAGACACTGCATCTGCATTAGTCAGGTGCTGGTAGAACCTCCAGGGAACAGCCATAGCAGGCTTCTATCAGCGAGTCCTTCGTGGCAATAGCTGTAATGTTGAAGTGTGGTGTCTGCTGTTAGGATGGATTCCAAGGTGGGGCCGTCTCTGGATGGCCTTTCCTTCATTTTCTGCTCTACTTTTTTGTCCCTGTCTTTCCCTCGGGCAGGAACAATGCTGTATTAAAAGTTTTGAGATGGGCGCGTGGCTCCATCTCAATTTGGGACCATGACTATTTACTGGGTCCTCAGGTAGTACTATACTAGTCCTGTGCATATTCCCAAAAGATGTTCCAATATATAACAAGGACACATGCTCCACTATGTTCATAACATCCTTATTTATAATAGCCAGAAGCTGGAAAGAACCCAGATGTCTTTCAGCAGAGGAATGGATACATAAAATGTGGTATATTTACACAATGGAATACTACTCAGCAATTAAAAACAATGAATTCATGAAGTTCTTAGGCAAATAGTTGGAACTGGAAAATATCATACTAAGCGAGGTAACCCAACAAACACACACACACACACACACACACACACACACACACACACGGTATGCACTCACTGATAAGTGGATATTAGCCCAAAAGATTGGAATACCCAGGTACAATTCACAGACTACATGAAGATCAAGAAGAAGGAAGACCAAAGTGTGGATGCTTCAGACCTTCTTAAAAAGGGAAACAAAATTACTCATGGGAGGAAATTCAGAGACATATTGTAGACCAGAGTCAAGGAAAGGCCATCCAGAAACTACCCCACCTGTCACCAAACCCAGATAGTATTGTGGATGTCAAGAAGTACATGCTGACCCAATCACTAAAGAACACACATGGTATGCACTCACTGATAAGTGGATATTAGCCCAAAAACTCTGATTGCCCAAGATACAATTCACAGACCACATGAAGCTCAAGAAGAAGGAAGGCCAAAGTGTGGGTGTTTTGGTCCTTCTTAGGAAGGGGAACAAAATACTCATGGGAGCAAATATGGATGAGCAGAGAATGAAGGAAAGTCCATCCAGAGATTGTCCCACCTGGGCATTCATCCCAGATACAATTACCAAACTACAACACTGTTGTGGATGCTAAGAAATGCTTGCTGAAAGAAGCTTGATATAGCTGTCTCCTGAGAGTCCCTTCCAGTGCCTTACAAAAACAAAGCCCCATGCAAGAATGGGTGGGTGGGTAGAAGAACACCCTCACAGAAGCAGGGGTTAGGGGGATGGATAAGTAAGTAAATAAATAAAAATAAATAAATACATAAATAAAGTCGTGCATGCAGCAGGAGCCTGATAAAGCTGTCTGCCAGAGCCTGACAAATACAGAGCTAGATGCTCACAGCCAACCATTGGATTGAGTACGGGGTCTTCACTAAAGGAGCTGAAGGGGTTTGCAACCCCATAGGAAGAACAACAATATCAACCAACCAGATGCCCTAGAGCTTCCAGGGAATAAACCACCAACCAAAGAGTACACATGGAGGGACCCATGGCTCCAACTGCATATGTAGCAGAGGATGGCCTTATTGAGCATTAATGGGAGAAGACACCCTTGGTCCTATGAAGACTAGATGCCCGAATGTAGGGGCATGTGAGGGTGGGGAAGTGGGAGTGGGTGGGATGGTTAGAAGGGGAGAGGGAGGATGGAATAGGGAGTTTTCAGAAGGGAAACCAGGAAAGGGGTAACATTTGAAATGTAAACAAAGAAAATATTTTAAAAATATTAAATAAAATATATAAAAGGATTCTAATATATGTGAAAGGTTTGGAAACAGATCCATTATAAATTTTATAATAATTTATACTTATTATTTTGATTGTTACTTGAACTTTACCATTATAATATCTAAATTTCCCAAATCTAATTCTCATATTCTTTGTGGACCTCAAGGATGCTCAAGTTTAATAATTTCTAAAATATACAAGAGAATACATATCTGACTACCGAAAAGTACATATGACTATATACATATAATTCCCTTCTCAGGCAAATGCTGTTCATTACAAGCAATATTTAATTTAATAATCTTTCTTTAAATATATTTGATATATTAAAGAAGAGCTGTTCTATGTAAAAACTGAAGAGTATCAAATTACCATATTGTATTTTACTTATTTGTTTGAACTCTAAGAGTTAGGACACTAGTATATTTATAATCCTTTTCCTTGTAGGGTTTCTAAGACTCACTCAAGTATATATCATCTATCTACCCTACTTTGTGTGTCCTTGAAGCATTGTGAGTCTTGTTTTCAGTTGACATTTGAATCTATTATAAATATAGAGAAGTCAGCATAACTTTGAAAACCTTGTTAGCTAACACCCACTAGTCCTTTAGCAGAGACAAATATTGCAAGAGAAACAAAGCTACCACAAATCTCTGATATATCCACAGATAATCCGTGATATGGTCAGTTTTATTTCACTTCAAACTACTATAAATTTAGCTGTTTCCATGTTGACTGGTCTTGAGGCCAATAGAAGTTGCACCAAAGTCTTGTGAAACTCATTGTGGAATCTCCTAAAATAATGGTGTTGAGAATGACATCTTGTAGATTTGGGGGAGCCATCCTCTATGAACACTTATAGTCAGACAAAAAAATCAACAAAGAAAAAGGTTTGATCTCAAAGAATTATTTCTTGTACTTAATGTATGAGCACTAGAATTTCATAACCCAATAGAATTATTATTTGAATTTGACTGTTCTGAAACTAATAACAGATTCCATGGCTTGCCTATTAGTCATGCCACTCACAGGACACATATGTCTGTACTTGGTATAAGTTGCACATAAGCTTCCATATTTGTTTCATTCTTGCTTGTTCTTTCTAAAATCTATCTGCAAATATTCACCAATTGCCACACAAACAAAGGGATAAATAAAATAATTGTAAGATAAATCAAGATGCTATTTTATTTTGAGCATTTAAAATGTAATTTAGTAAAATGAATATTATAAAACAGAAGAAATTGATGATTTCTTCATATAATATTTCTGGAATTCACAGAAATTACCTCTGTACTATGGTAAATATTTCCTAATCATCTTTACTTGTACTGCTGCTAGAAAATAAGGTGATATATATACAGTATATGAGGAAAAAATTCATGAAGAGGTTATTGTAAATTTATTATACTATTTGATTATTATGGTAAAGACTATGTGGCTGGGTCAGTTGTCTAAAAAAATTTTAATCTTAATTTCATTTCCTCTGTTCCACTTTGTTCTACTTGTTAAATTTTGTTCTACTTGTTAAAATTTGTTAACCATCATAGGCATGATAATCATTGGTTATAGAAAGCTAAGAGAATACAGAGATAAAGGACAAAATGAAGTAAAAAGGGATGTTCTAATAACACTTCCAGCAAAAACACAATTTATATTGTTATTATCATTAATGGAATATGTAAGATAAAGAAATAACTGTAATTCTAAGAAGAACAAAGCTCACATATGTTTTATAACATCTTAATTTCTGATAAGCTATGGAAATAGTTACTATTTTATAGCTAGAGCAAAATCCAAACAAAACTTGCATTCATTAAGAAAATAACCACATCTGAAATCCAAATTTTATACTAGATAGAGTTTATACTTTGCTACGTTTCTAATATGAATTTAATTAAATTTAACCGTCAAAAGAAACAAGAGCAAGTTATTCCAATCATTCGTTTTGTTGCCTTTTTATAGACTATGAAAATACTTGTCTTAAAATTCACCTCCTTACGATAATATCCTATATAATTTTTCTTGGAAAGTAGATTGTGCATCATACCATTTCATTACAAGTTTGGTGACCATTGGGGCATTGGCTTTTCTTTGCTTATCTTTCCAAGTTATATCCCCCAAAGGACATTAAAACAAAGTATTTAACAAACAAGAGGAAACAAGTTTCATCTTTAAAGAATACTATGATTAACCAGCAATTCATCAAATCTTGGTGTAGTAACTGCCTTATCCTCTTAACTGCCATGGTGATCCTTCACAAGCTCATCCATTTCTTCATTAACTCATGGAAATATTAATGCTCTGCATTATAACAAATTAAATTAAACAACATGATATGGCATTCAGCATTAGACAATGCTGTAATGTGGAGGACATTAAATCAACAGAACTGATATTGGATAAAAGGAAATACAAAATAAGAATGAAGTGTGGTATTTGGATCATCAGGAAACCTAAACAGAAATAATTTAATAATAAATTACTAATAGGTCAAACACATAAGAGACTAAACTCATTACAAACTGAGAGTTTGGTAGCTGTGGTGTTTAGAATGAGAATAAGCCTAACTGGATCATAGTTTTTGTTTTTTTTTTAATACTTGACCCCCAGTTGGTGCATCTACTTGGGAAAGATTAGCATGTATAGCTTCTTAGAGGGGCTATGCCAATGACAATGGGCATTAAGGAAAAAGTGACTCACAGCTTTCACAGTTAGTCCCTTTCCCTTTCCCTGTCCCTGTCCCTGTCCCTGTCCCTCTCCCTCTGCCTCTTCCTCTCCCTCTCCCTCTCTCCCTCTCCCTCTCCCTCTCTGCCTCTCTCCCTCTCCCTCTCCCCCTCTCCTTCTCTCCCTCTCCTTCTCTCCCTCTCCCTCTCTCCTTCTCTCCCTCTCCCTCTATCCCTCTCTCCCTCTCTCCCTCTCATCTCCCTCTGCCTCTCTCCCTCTCCCTTTCTCCCTCTCCCTCTCTCTCTCTCTCTCTCTCCCTCTCCCTCCCTCAAATTTGTGTTTCAAGCCATGAAATCTCAAATACTTTTCCAACACCATGCCTGCCTACCTCCTCACATGTATCCCCACAATGATGGCCAAAGAGTCTTCACACTATAAATATGCACCACAGATAATTTAATCATGGGAGTAAAAATTTACCTGAGATATTACATAAGATTAATAGGGAAAGACACAAAGTCTGTAACTTCAAAGAATATAGGTACCTTTCTTCTTAAATTCCCCAAATTAAAATTGGCAAATCCCAGGATAAATACCAATTTCCATGTCAAATAATTTCATAATTACATATGCTCTGTGCAAATATGAGATTTATATGAAAATTAAAGGCAGGAAAAGTCCTGCAGCACTGTGAGTATAGTTCTTTGTCACTATACAAAAAATATGAAGAAGCATGTGCATCCACTATCCACAAGTTACCAGAGTATCCTCAGCCTGAATGAGGTATTATGCTAGCCAGTATGACATGAAACGTGTCTTTGCATTGCCTGTGATTGTACCTTTGTGAAAAAGACTCTATCCTCTACTGAGCCCTAAATACTGAATTTCCTGTATTCCACTTTTCCAAACATATCTGCCTTTATATATTGTATATGTTTGTGTGTGTGTGTGTGTGTCTGTGTGTATGTGTGTATAGTATATACATGTGTGTATATGTGTGTGAGCACATGATAACACATACTTGAAAACTTCACTATATTCAAATATCCAATTCAAATATTTCTAGCTGTTTGCCACTACCACGTTAGATGGACCTCTGCAATTCTTTGTTGTTATCCATTATTTGAGAAAGACTGGCATTGCTTCTTCATATCCTTAAACTAAGCACACTGCCCACAGTCATTTGCATCATCTAGAAAGTTCTCTGGGAATCAGTTTCTCAAATAGCCACCGCACCCAAAAGTAATTGGTGCTCACATTTTTCTAAAAGTTTCAGTACAGGGAAAGCTCCAGTAGTGGAGATTAATACACGTTGGCAATTAACATTAATTTTGAATACAAAAAGTGGAGCAAATGTGAAATTCCAGGCAATAGATGTATCAGATCCATGTTCTTACAAAGTGAGAACTATATCTTTAGGTCATTAAGTGTTTACCACACTATAATAAAAGCCCAGCTGCCAAAATAAGTGTTGAATTTAAACGCTAAAGGATTAAATAGGATGGATGTAGGTCACATCTTACAAGCTAAGGAAGATAGGAAAAGGACAGAAATAGCATATAGAGTGTACTACTGCACTGTTGAACTGTAAGATCAGCTGAAATAACTGCTGACAGACTATATAGTTAGAAATCACTCGACATGTTACACATATGAATTCTTGTAACTAACTGTCTAAGTTAGCTAACATTAATCCCACATCATCATTATGAAGGAAAGTGCAGAAAAGTTAATTAATTTCTCTTACATCAAAAAGGCAGGAAATGATGCAGCCCAGAATTTAAAGTAGGCAGTATAAACCATACCAGTCTATTTTGAATTCAGCTATGTCACTTCAGTCTATGTGGTGCAGATATTTAGTGTATGGTCCAGGTTTTTATATAACTTCTCAAACACAGAATACATATAGTATAGTATAGTGTATGGTATGGTATGGTATGGTATGGTATGGTATGGTATGGTATGAGATGGTATGAGATGGTATGAGATGGTATGAGATGGTATAGTGTAGTGTACTAATAGTACAGTTTAGAACAATCTTTTGATAACACACAAAGACATGATTACAGGTCAGGTCTAGAAAAAGGATCTTGAACCCCATTTTCAATCATGCTCCTGGTTGAGAGAATTTTCTGGATGATTACTTTAAATAAATGTTTCTATCTTGGATCCAGGCAGACTGTATGTATGGAATTTAGGAACTTCTATCACACTGTTTAGGATCCTGTGAAATTATTTGGATTAAATTCTTTGTAACTAATGGGATCCATAAGAAATTCTAAAGCCTATCTACCATGTTTGGTAATATTACCATAGGCAATCAAAATAAAGTAGACAACATTTTGTTGACTGCTATAGAAACACACAGCACTCACAAATACTTCCAGGATGATTTTTCTTTTTCTTCTTTCTTTTCTGAGGTTTCGATTTATAATTACTGTGATCATCTAGAACACTCATTCTCAATCTTCTTAATGCTATAAGCCTTAATTCAGTTCCTAATGTTGTAGTGACACCCAGGCATAAAATTATTTTTTCTTGCTTTGTAACTGCAATTTTGCTACTCTTAAAAATCAAATATAATTATCTGCATTTTCTGGATTTAGGTGACTTCTATGAAAAGGTCCTTTGACCTCTGAAGGAGTCTCAACCCAGAGGTTGATAAACACTGTTATCAACTCGGCATTTTACTTAAATGCTGAACAGCATCTCCTATTAATTAATATCTTGATTCAGTGCATTGCTGAGTGTTATAAGATTAACTATACGATTCATCTTATACTCAATTGTTCTGTAGTTAAATTGTATTAAATAATGCTAAATATGATATGAAAATGTAAGACCATTGATAAAAGAAAATAGTATATAAATAAGTTTATATATTATTACTATTATTCCCTGTAAGGCATGTGCTAACACCGTGTAGTCCCTCTTTTTTTAAACTCCACATACACTCTTCCTCTGGACATATCTTCCCCCTTTTCTCTCTATAGTTATCCTTCCCACTAACTGTCCAGTACCAGGTTTGTAATTACATATAGCCTAAGAATCAGCTAAAAATATGTATGGCTAGAGACCTACATTCCCCGGAGCTAAGTGACTATTGTGTCACTGCCTCATCAACAAGAAGTCTCTTATTCCTAACAGATAATTAGTTTTCTCCTAAGATCATTTATATTCGGTTCTTCATCTGCAAATCCTGACAAGATATGCTTGTTCACTCTAACTTATTAAGTACATTTTATTTTATTCAAAACTAAATGTTGGTAGGCTTGAGAAATGTCTCACTGTTTTAGAGCATGGAATGCTATACAAAGGACTCGGGTGCTATTCATAGTACAGTCATGATAGCTCACAACTATCTTTAACTTAAGCTGTAGGAGATCTGATGCTCTCTTTTGGCCTCTACAGGCACTGTCCACAGATATAAATGTAGAAAAAGGACCACTTATACATATAAAATGTTAAAACATAGTAGCCTGCCAGTAAACAGGACTATATAATTATGCCAGTGAACAAGACTAAAATGACACCATTTCTTCCCAACAGGTCAGCTAAATCCTAGAAATTGTGTATAACCCTTCTACAAAAATCACCCATCACCTGGTTCCACATTCTCAAGTTCATGGCTACCTATTCTCTGTAGGTTATAGTTACTCTACAGATGAACATTCAATCATTTCCACCTCTGCTTAAAACCTCAAGAGACTGGAGGCCCCACAGATTTTAGAGGTCAGGTGGGGTGGTGGGTAGACAGGGTGGGGGGAAGTATGGGATGCGGAATAGTCAAAGGGTAGAAGGGAATTGGCAGGCTGCGTAATAAAATATGGAGTGTATAAAAGTACTTAAATATTCAATAAATAAACCTTCCTTTCGATTTTTCTCAGACAATGTATAAAATCATTAGAGATTTACAATTCCCTTAATGAATGTTCTTTTGGTGAAGTCTCTAAATGCTGTTCCTAAAAGTGTCCATCTGTCCCACCCTACTTGAAATAGTTTATCTGGTGCTTCTAAGAACCAACTAAGCTTTCCCAAGAAGACAGCTGCATGCCCCATATATTCTGTATTCCAGCTTAAATATCCTGTGTAACTGAAGGTTTCACATAGCTAATTCAATGTAGCTCTGAAGCTCCTGGGTCTGCCAATGTATCTTATCAAAAAAAAAAAAATACCATTCATAACGCCTCTACTTGTCAAGGCAAGGAAACATCAGCCTCTGTTACTACTCTGCTTAATTATGTTGCTCTTCATTCTGTTAGTTAACATTAAATACAATACTTTTATACTTGGCTGTAAACATTCCAATAGATTTTATTTGGTAATGATATAATCACAAAAGCATCACCAAATTCATACATTCTAACATTTCTAAACATTTGCTGTATCCTCAGTAGTTCTTTAATGGGAACCAGATGTTATCATTTATGTCTTTATGATAGTAACTTCAAATAAAAACATAAAGGAATCAATCCAATAACAATGTCACAGCTTAATATTGCTTATGTCAAGTAAGAGTATAGCGAACACTGTCAAGAACGAGTTTGTAGTCACCTCAGAATCCACAGGGAAATGAGTTTTCCAGTTGGATGACTTCGGTGCAACTGATTCTTCTAAGTCGAGCTAAACCCTCTTCAGTGGAGTCATTACCATAAACCTCAATAAGTTTTATCCCAGGATTTTATATTTGAAGCTGTTCGCACTTAAAATTGCATGATACTGTACAAAAAAATTTAAGAAAGTGTGATTAAATTCTAGGTTCATCTTTTCAGAGAAGAAAGGGGTTTGGTATTTGGGTTAATTGAGAAATTAAAGTGTATGTTTTAAACTATTTAAGAATATATTTACATGATTTATACAGTTGAATATACAAATAATTCTTATATTGAATATCTTAACATGGTTTTGGGTTAAACTTATAGTCTTTAAATTGGTTATAAAATATATTTGTGCTTGTGCTTGAGATGGATTTTTTTATGTAAAAAGCAAGAGGAATTGTATTTAATCCAGCAGACTGGGGTTGCACTGCACATGGGGAGAGAATGACTATGAGCAGCCTTTATACAGTCCTTTTTACAAGGCCTTTATACAGGGCAGCCACCGTTAGGCACAATGTTGGCAGAACAGTATTACCTTTAAACTGATTGTTAAGGAATGAAGTAGGTGGCCAAAGGTCTTGGGAATAACTCTGGGCCTTCCCTAGCCTCAGGGACCTCCCTGTAGTCTAAGGAATGTAATTCAGGCTCTCCCTTCTGGGAGAGGCAAGTATTCCATGACCTTTCCAAAGTTCCTGAGCTGATCCTTTCCTTCTCCCCTTTTCTTTGTGCATGCTTCAATCCTGAAGCTATTGCTGGTATTCTGCTAGCTCATACACCTGGTCTTCTGTATCTAGTTCTTTGTATCTCTGCTTCAAGATCATTAGCTGTACTGTACTTTTACAGAAAAAAAAGAGCTATTTTTGACAATCTGTGTTTCAGTGTTTGAATGCTGTTTCCATTCCTAACTTTTACTCAGTGTTAAGAAGCAAATTATAAATCATTTCTAGTTGAATATGCCATTATTATCAAATAGATCAGGCCAATTATGCACTACTTTTATGTGTTCTGGCCCTTATGCCCTTTGCTTAAAAAAATCACAAATGTAGTATTCATATTTTTAAACTAGATTTTGAGTGTTGGTCCTTATCATAATTTAACAGTGTTATCACTCTTTGGTCCTGTTTATTTGTAATTGTTTATTTCTTAAGTACCTACCCCAAGGCTACTTAATATCTCAACTTCAATTACTTAAAGCCCACAACTCATTATTGAGCTATATATACAATTGTGAGTTGATCTAAATAGCATATCTTTCCCCTCAAAAGTTAAAAGATTACTATTAGACAGTCACAGAAAAAAGACAAGTGGAAGCTTGACTTGCTTCTATCTGCTACAGGAAGTCAAATCATAGTACATATCATACATGTGACCAAAGTGGGCCTGCAACATACAAGACCAGAAAATTAACGAGTTCATATTGACAGAAGAGAGAAACTGTTTCTAAACTTCTAGCTGTGTTGTAGAGTTAGATCTTAAGCTCAGTAGAGAAAAAAATATTTCTGACTTGCTTGAGCCTGGGGGGGGGCAATGTGGGGAAAAAATAAACTTACAAATTTTGTATTATAAAATACTTATTTATATCATCTAATTTACATATAAAGTGAAAGCATTTGTATGTTGGTTTCTGGAAGATCCTTTCCCATAGGAATTAGTGACTAGAGTCACTTGCAGCTAGAAGACTCTAGCTACCATTTGGTTCTCTTAACAATTGTGCCTTTTTTTTTTTTCTGGGCTGAGAAAGAAGGAGACTAGAATCAAGTTCAGTAAGTGATACTACTAAATCATTTACGATTCTCATCTATTTTTATCACATATTTATACTTTAAATCTGTCCCTGTTGCCAATTTCCCTCATGAATATCGATGCAAAAATACTAAATAAAATTCTTGCCAACCAAATCCAAGAGCACATTAAAACAATCATTCTCCATGATCAAGTAGGCAGTCTTCAACTTTGGCTACTACTAGCTTTCTATCCACTATACTACACTATATCTACATCCACATTTCAAAATGACAAATCAGAATCAACTGAAAATGCATATTTACTGCTCTCTGCCTATCCTGCCCCTCACTCTGAGCACCCAAATACATAAGCTCAAGAATCCTACACTCTGCCTTTCAAGTACCCTGGACTTTAAATCCCTTTATATTTAATCGTGCTTTTCCAGTTGATTACTTGGCTTTTTGCTCTTCCTGATGCCTTCAGGAAATTCATTCTGCTCTCTAGTCTCTGAACACTTAGTCCTTACAGCTCCAACTTTCCCTTTGCTTCCTTAAAGAAGCACCACTGGCTGCAGACAGCACCATCTTGCCTGCAGCTTCCCATCCAGCCAGTGGCCGCGAAGCCAGACCCAGCCAGGTTCCCAGGTGCTCAGACCCAGCCTGCGGAACCAGGTACCCAAGATATCCCGAGTGTAAGACCTTCCGGGACTCAGGCCTGGAGCAGGAGCTGCGCACAGAGTAGCGGTTTGGGGCACAGCGGCCGAGCCTGCGCTCTGCGCTCGTAGGGTGGACCCCTAACTCCCTGCAGACAGCACCATCTTACCAGCTGCTTCCCATCCATCCAGCGGCTGAGGAGCCAGCCTCAGCCAGGTTCCCAGCAGTTTTGGACCAGCAGGCAGAACCAGAAAACTGAGATATCCCGACTTTAAGACCTCTGGGGAATCAGGATACCAGACAGCAAACCCTGAGCAGGAGCAGTGCAGAGCAGCTGACCAACAGGCGGAACCAAGTACCTGGGATATTCTGAGTTTAAGACCTCAGGGGACTCAGGCCACCTGTCAGCAATCTGTGAGCTGGAGCCCTGCCGGGCAGTGGTTCAGGTGTCTCAGTCGCAGGGAAATAGCCTTACAAGCCCACAAGAGGGTCAAGCACCAGCTAGTAACTACAGGACCAACTAACAACAGAGTTAACCAGATGGCAAAAGGCAAACATAAGATCGTTACTAACAGAAATCAAGGCAGTATGGCGGTATCCGAACCCAGTTCCCCGACAGCAATAAATCTTGGATACCCCGAAACACCAGAAAAACAAGACTCAGATCTAAAATCACTGGTCAGGATGCTGATAGAGGAACACTTAGATAAATCTCTTAAAGTAATACATGAGAAAATAGATCAAAAGCTAGAAGCCCTTACAAGGCAAACACAATTAAATCCCAGATATCTCAACACACCAGAAAAACAAGACTCAGATCTAAAATCACTGGTAAAGATGCAGATTGAGGATCACTCAGATAAATTTCTTAAAGTAATAGAGGAGAAAATAGATCAAAAGCTAGAAGCCCATACAAGGCAAACACAAAAATCACTTAAAGAAATCCAGGAGAATATAGAGCAAAAAATGAATCCCAATAAGGGGGAGAAACAAAAATCTCTTAAAGAAATACAAGAGAACATGGGTCAACAAGTAGAAGTCATAAAAGAGGAAACGCAAAAATCCCTTAAAGAATTACAGGAAAACACAAACAAGCAATTGAAAGATCTGAGCAAAACCATACAGAATCTAAAAACAGAAGTAGAAACAACTAAGAAATCGCAAAGGGAGACAATGTTGGAGATAGAAAACCTTGGGAAAAACTCAGCAATTAAAAATAATGAATTCATGCAATTTGTAGGTAAATGGTTAGATCTGGAAACTATCATCCTAAGTGAGCTAACCCAATCACAAAAGAATACACATGAAATGCAATCACTGATAAGTGGATATTAATGAGCCCAGAAGCCCTAAATACTCAAGGCACAATTAGCAAGTCAAATGACTCCCAAGAAGAAGAAAGGAGAGGACCCTGGGCCTGTAAAGATTGGATCCAGTATTGTAAACCCAGAACAGAGAAATCGTGGGGGGGGGGAGGGAATGAGTGGGGAATAGCAGGGGGGAGAGGAATTATGGGACATATGGTGGGGGGTGACTGGGAAAGGGGAAAGCCTTTGGAATGTAAACATAGAATATAGAAAATAAAAATTAAAAAAAAAGAAAACCTTGGGTAGAAATCAGGAGTCATAGATGCAAATATCAACAATAGAATACAAGAGATAGAAGACAGAATCTCAGATGCTGAAGATACCATAGGAACCATGGATTCAACGATTAAAGAAAATGCAAAATGCAAAAAGCTGGTAACCCAAAACATTCAGGAAATCCAGGACACAATGAGAAGACCAAACCTAAGGATTATAGGGATAGATGAGAATGAAGATCTACAACTTAAAGGGCCAGCAAATATCTTCTACAAAATTATGGAAGAAATCTTCACCAACCTAAAGAGAGAGATGCCCATGAATATACAAGAAGCCTATAGAACGCCAAATAGACTGGACCAGAACAGAAATACTTCCCGTCACATAATAATCAAAACCCCAAATGTACTAAACAAAGAAAGAATATTAAAGGGAGTAAGAGAAAAAGGACAAGTAACATATAAAGGAAGACCTATCAGAATTACACCAGACTTCTCACCTGAGACCATGAAAGCTAGAAGATCCTGTGCAGACCTCATGCAGACCCTAAGAGAACACAAACTTCAGCCAAAACTACTATACCCAGCAAAACTCTCAATTGCCATAGATGGGGAAACCAAGGTATTCCACAACAAAACCAAATTTGCACAATACTTATCTACAAACCCAGCCCTACAAAGGATAATAGGGGAAAAATACCAACACAAGGGGGGAAACTACACCCCAGAAGAAACAAGATAGAAACCCTATCTCACCCAACCCAAAAGAAGAGAACCACTCAAATACAATAATAATAATAATAATAATAATAATAACGCCCAAAATGTCAGGAAGTAATAATTACTATTCGTTAATATCTCTTAATATCAATGGACTCAATTCCCCAATAAGAAGACGCAGACTAACAGACTGGATACGGACACAGGACCCTACATTTGCTGCATACAGGAAACATCTCAGTGTCAAAGACAAATACCACCTTAGAGTAAAAGGCTGGAAGACAGTTTTACAAGCAAATGATACCAGGAAACAAGCCGGAGTAGCCATTCTAATATCAGATAAAATTGACTTTCAACCTAAAGTCATCAAAAGAGACTCAGAAGGTCACTTCCTGCTTGTCAAAGGGAAAATCCACCAAGAAGAATTCTCAATACTGAACATCTATGCGCCAAATGTAAGGGCACCCTCATTCATAAAAGAAACTTTACTAAAGCTTAAAGCACACATCGCACCTAACACAATAATTGTAGGTGACTTCAACACTCCACTCTCCTCAATGGACCATTCAGGAAAGCAGAAACTAAACAGGGACACAATGAAACTAATTGAAGTTTTGGACCAATTCTATTTAACAGATATATATATATATATATATATATATATATATATATATATATATATATAACATTCCATCCTAAAGCAAAAGAGTATACCTTTTTCTCAGCACCGCAGGGTACCTTCTCAAAAATTGATCATATAATTGGTCACAAGACAGACCTCAACAAATACAAGAAGACCTACATAATCCCATGTCTCCTATCGGATCACTATGGAGTAAAAGTGGTCTTCAATAGCAAGGATAACAACAGAAAGCCCACATACACATGGAAACTGAACAATACTATACTCAATGACACCTTGGTCAAGGAAGAAATAAAGAAAGAAATCAAAGACTTTTTAGACTTCAATGAAAATGAAGGTACGACCTACCCAAATGTTTGGGACACAATGAAAGCAGTGCTAAGAGGAAAACTCATAGCCCTGAGTGTATCCAAAAAGAAACTGGAGAGAGCATACACTAGCAACTTAACAGCACACCTGAAGGCCCTGGAACAAAAAGAAGCTAATTCACCCAGGAGGAGTAGAAGAGAGGAAATCATCAAACTAAGGGCTGAAATCAATCAAGTAGAAACAAAGAGAACCATACAAAGAATCAACAAAACCAAGAGCTGGTTCTTCAAGAAAATCAACAAGATAGATAAACCCTTAGCTAGACTAACCAAAGGGCACAGAGACAGTATCCAAGTGAACAAAATTAGAAATGAAAAGGGGGATATAACAACAGAAACTGAGGAAATTCAAAAGATCATCAGATCCTACTACAAAAGCCTATACACAAAACAACTGGAGAATCTGGAGGAAATGGACAATTTCCTAGACAGATACCAAATACCAAAATTAAATCAGCATCAAGTAGATCAGCTAAACAGTCCCATAACCCCTAAAGAAATAGAAGGGGTTATAGAGAGCCTCCCAACCAAAAAAAAGTATGGGGCGAGATGGTTTTAGTGCAGAATTCTACCAGACCTTCAAAGAAGACTTAACACCAATACTCTTCAAACTATTCCACAAAATAGAGACAGAAGGGACACTGGCCAACTCATTCTTTGAAGCCACAATTACGCTGGTACCTAAACCACAAAAAGATCCAACAAAGAAAGAGAACTACAGGCCAATTTCTCTTATGAATATTTAGGCAAAAATACTAAATAAAATTCTTGCCAACCGAATCCAAGAGCATATCAAAATGATCATTCACCATGATCAAGTAGGCTTCATTCCAGGGATGCAGGGATGGTTCAATATATGGAAATCCATCCATGTAATCCACTACATAAACAAACTAAAAAAAAAAAAAAAACAACACATGGTCATCTCATTAGATGCTGAAAAAGCATTCAACAAAATTCAGCATCCTTTCATGCTAAAAGTCTTCGAAAGAGCAGGAATTCAAGGCCCATACCTAAACATAATAAAAGCAATCTACAGCAAACCAGTAGCCAACATCAAAATAAATGGAGAGAAACTTGAAGCAATCCCACTAAAATCAGGGACTAGACAAGGCTGCCCTCTCTCTCCATATCTTTTCAATATAGTACTTGAAGTTCGAGTGAGAGCAATTAGACAACATTAGGAAGTCACAGGGATACAAATTGGAAAGGAAGAAGTCAAAGTATCATTATTTGCAGACGATATGATAGTCTATTTAAGTGATCCAAAACACTCCACCAGAGAACTTCTACAGCTGATAAACAACTTCAGCAAAGTGGCTGGTTATAAAATTAACTCAAGCAAATCAGTAGCCTTCTTGTACTCAAAGGACAAGCAGCCTGAGAAAGAAGTTAAGGAAATAACACCCTTCACAATAGCCACAAACAACATAAAGTACCTTGGCGTAACTCTAACCAAACAAGCGAAAGATCTGTATGACAGGAACTTCAAGTCCTTGAAGAAAGAAATCAAAGAAGACCTCGGAAGATGGAAAAATATTTCTTGCTCCTGGATTGGCAGGATCAATATAGTAAAAATGGCCATCTTGCCAAAAGCAATCTACACATTCAATGCAATCCCCATCAAAATCCCAAATCAATTCTTCATAGATCTAGAAAGAGCAATTCTCAAATTCATCTGGAGCAACAAAAAACCCAGGATAGCTAAAACTATTCTCAACAATAAAGGGACTTCTGGGGGAATCAATATCCCTGACCTCAAGCAATTGTGTTAAAAACTGCATGATATTGGTACAGCAACAGGCAGGTAGATCAATGGAATAGGATTGAAGACCCAGAAATGAACCCACAGACTTATGGTCACTTGATCTTTGAAAAAGGAGCCACAACCATCCAGTGTTAAAAAGAGAGCCTTTTCAACAAATGGTGCTGGTTCAACTGGAGGTCATCATGCAGAAGAATGTGAATTGACCCACTCTTATCTCCTTGTACTTAGATCAACTCCAAGTGGATCAAGGACCTCCACATAAAACCAGACACACTGAAACTATTAGAGAAGAAACTTGGGAAGACCCTGGAGGACATGGGCACAGGGGGAAATTTCCTGAACAGAACACCAATAGCTTATGCTCTAAGATCAAGAATTGACAAATGGGACCTCATAAAATTACAAATTTTCTGTAAGTCAATGGACACCTTCAGAAGGACAAAACGGCAACCAACAAAGTGGGAAATGATCTTCACCAACCCCACATCCGACAGAGGGCTAATATCCAATATATACAAAGAACTCAAGAAGTTAGACCCGAAAGAACCAAATAACCCTATCAAAAATGGGGTACAGAGCTAAAGAAAGAATTTTCACCAGAAGAAATGCTGATGGCCGAGAAACACCTTAAGAGATGTTCAACATCATTAGTCATCAGGGAAATGCAAATCAAAACAACCCTGAGATTCCACCTCACACCAGTCAGAGTGGCTAAGATAAAAACTCAAGAGACAACAGGTGCTGGCGATGATGTAGAGAAAGAGGAACACTCCTCCACTGTTGGTGGGATTGCAAAATGGTAAAACCGCTCTGGAAATCAGTGTGGCGGTTCCTCAGAAAATTGGGCATGTCACTTCCAGAGGACCCTGGCATACCACTCCTGGGCATAAACCCAGAGGATTCCCCTGCATACAATAAAGACACATGCTCCACTATGTTTATAGCAGCCTTGTTTATAATAGCCAGAAATTGTAAGGAGCCCAGATATCCCTCAAAAGAGGAATGGATACAGAAAATGTGGTATGTTTATACAATGGAGTACTACTCAGCAATTAAAAATAATGAACTCATGCAATTTGTAGGTAAATGGTTAGATCTGGAAACTATCATCCTGAGTGAGCTAACCCAATCACAAAAGAATACACATAAAATGCAACCACTGATAAGTGGATATTGATGAGCCCAGAAACCCTAAATACTCAAGGCACAATTAGCACGTGACATGACTCCCAAGAAGAAGAAAGGAGAGGACCCTGGGCCTGTAAAGATTTGATCCAGTATTGTAGACCCAGAACAGAGAAATCGTGGGGGGGGGGTGGAATGATTGGGGAATAGCTGGGGGGTATAGGAATTATGGGACATATGGTGGGGGGTAACTGGGAAAGGGGAAAGCCATTGGAATGTAAACATAGAATATAGAAAATAAAAATTAAATAAAAAAACAAAAAACAAAAAAAATACAAAAACAAAAACAAAAACAAAACAAAAAAAAAAGAAACACCACTGTTTCTTAAAGCTTCCACCATTCCACCTCAGGCTCTTCTATCATCTAATGTACAGATGAATATACTAATCCAAATCATCATGAATAACTGTTATAACTGTATGGTTTTCGGAATTATTTTCTTAACAAGTGTTTCCTCATATTCCTGCCTATTGTTTAGTACTTATACTTCATTCAAAGCTTTCAAGTGACTGATGATTACTGAACACTTTGTTTTTTTACTGTGACCATTTAATGTATTAGCATGCATTTTGGAAATAACAGCTTATAATTTTGCCGAATGAATTATTAACATAATTAATATGAAAAAATTTCATACATTTCAATGAACCATTTTCTAGTCTTATTTGCATGAACAGTTTTTAAGGTGAAATCAATAAATAATAGAAAGGCAAAAAAAGAAAGCACCTAGAGCTATTTTTTGGGGGACTATGCATGGCTTTAGGTTTCAATTTTAAATACTTTGTTACCTACATTTATACTTAGAATCTATATAAACAAACTGAACTATTTTACTGCTAAAAGTATGATCACTATACATCTCTCTTACCATAAGACAACCTTCATGAACTAATATAACTTTGTGACTAACATAACCTTGAGAATTATTTTGTCACAGTTCTGAGCACCACAATTATCTTTTTTAGCTATAAAGCTTAATGTAACTTAGTGCACATGAAATAATTGTATGTAGGAGTAATTAGCTAACAAAAATGCTGTAGGAATGTGAGTTATTGCTAATGTTGTCAAGGATATTTGGTGGAAAACAATAGCAATGACTCATAGCTATAAATCTTCCGATGAAGAAGCTCCTGAATCAGAGAATACACTTCATTTTTAAATAGTTGTGATATGTTTTAATATTATGGGTTAAGGATGACTCACTCACCTGATTTATCTTACTCCTTCTTATAGCGAGACTAGACTCACCAGTTTCTCATCTAGGATTTCTAACAATAAACACAACACTTTTCTCTAAACTCTGTGGCAATACAAACAATACCTGAACTTTTAATTTGATATTTAAATTTAATGGAAAATTATGGCATTTATTGTAGTATGCTACTATAAAACATTTATTCTTAGAAGAAAACAATTCCTTGTGAACAATTAAATAATTTTACACTGGAACACTACTGAAAGAAACTAAATCAATCAACATGTCCACAGAGAGAATGCCCAGGATAAAATCTGACTACACATCAATATCCACATAGAGCCTGTCAATACCCTCGTACCAGACCCAATGGAGGGCCATTCATCAGAGGCACTGGCCAACAGGAAAACGGTAAACTTAGCATCAGCCCTCACTTGCTCCCCATCTCCGGAGACTTCTTGATGCTACATCCCTTCATTATTTCCTACAAAGACTATGATTCTCTTCACTTGTCATTTGGCTTATTTCATCTGAACAGGGACAAACAGGCATTCATATTGTTGTGATTTTTGTCTTTTTTTCCACCTGCAAGATGCCCTAGTCAATAATATATAACCATCCTGGAAATCCCTATCCATTCCACAAGATCTATTTAGTCATTGTTCACCCTAAATAGACTTAGTCTGACTCACTGAAGTTGATCCAAGAAGTTATTCTGCTCTTACTCACCCCTGCCATTAGAACCCTGTCCCCATCCACAGCTTCTGCTCCCTTTGGACCACAAGCAGGAGTCCAACAAGCCCCAGAGAGAAGGGTGGGCCACATTTTCCCAAAATTATGACAGTGTTAATATTACGAACTCTACTATATATACAGGAAAGTAAATAAAGCTTATTTCTGTAATTAACTAGATTAGTACCTAAAAGGACTACAAGTCTGATTATTTATGTGGCTAAATACTAGCTTTCATTTCTTAATTATCCATAATAGTTTCCCATAGTAGCTTTCATAGGATTAGAAGTTTATATAATATTTTATATTAATTAATTAATTTTTATACTCCGTATTTTATTCTCGCGTACCCTGTCCATTCTCTGACTGTTCCACATCCCATACCTCCTCCCCACCTGCTGTCTGCGCATGGATGTCCTTACCCCTCACACCACCTGATCTCTCTCCTTGGGTCCTCCAGTCTCTTGAGGGTTAGGTACATCATCTCTGAATGAACACAGACCTGGCAGTTCTCTACTGTATATGTGTTGGGGGGGCCTCATATCAGCACCAGCTGCATGTTGCCTGTTTGGTGGTCCAGTGTTTGAGAGACCTCAGGAGTCTCAATTAAATCAGACTGCTGGTCCTCCTACAAGATTCCCCTTCTCATCATCTTCTCTCACCCTTCCCTAATCCAACAACAGAGGTCAGCTGCTGCTGTCTACTGGCTGGGTGCAAATCTCTGCATCTGATTCTTTCAGCTGCTTGTTGGGTCTTCATGCTCGGTCCCTTTTTTTTGAGCACTCCATAGCCTCAGTAATAGTGTCAGGACTTGGGACCTCCCCTTAAGCTGGATCCCACTTTGGATCTGTCATTGGACCTTCTTTTCCTCAGGCTCCTCTCCATTTTCATCCCTGTAATTCTTTCAGGGAGGCACAATTATGGGCTAGAGTTGTTACTGTGGTATGGCCTCCCTCTCCCTCATTTGATGCCCTATCAGGAAATCATTAGAAACAAGCAACATTCATCTATTTAGATAGACTTTAGATAGAAAGGTGGTTCTCAAATACTTGAGGGATATGCAGTATTGGCATTTAAGATGTTTTCATCATTAAAGCCTTTTCTGAGTGAGACACGCATTAGCTCACGGTAGCAGCCCCAATCTATTCTGAAGAAGGTGATGGGTACTGAAGAACTTCTACCTGGAGTTTCCTTCAAATGTGGCCGAGCTGGCCACTGGGCAAAAAACTACCCACTTAACCTCTATTGCTGACAAAATGCTGTCCATACTGTGGCCATGTGGAGTGCTGGGAAGTCGACTGTCCCACTTTGTGGAGACAATATAGGACAGTCCTTCAAAAGTCCTGCTTCACAGGAATGTCTGTCAGAGCTTCTGGGCCTGGCAGCTGAAGACAGATGTCACATTGGCACAGAGGAATGTTCGGTGACTATCTGGGTAGCCAACAATCTCTCATTTCTTTAGATTTGGAGGCTGCTTGCTCTATACTTCCTGTTTATTCAGGCAATAGTTCACCTCCTCAGTTCTCTGATGAGGAACTACATAGTTTAGTCTTAGAGTTTTTCTTGTTATCAGAATAGAAAAAAAACTTTTTTACATAAAAGGTATAAATAAACAAAATGGAAAAGGCTCTACTACAATAACTCACATAAGTCAGTTTAACACATACACAGCAAAAGAAAAAATAAGATATATTTGCCATAAAAATATTTTCACCTAAAGTATATGTGATAGATTTCCACATAATTTAAAAGTATAATGAAACAGCAAGACAAATATCATGTATACACAGAAATATCAAATGTATGCACTGCACATATATAATTCCTAAATATATGTATATGGTACTGCTAGAGATATTCTTTATTTTTATTAAATTAAGTTTAGGTTTCTATGGTTTATTTTTTATTGAATATAATCTTCATTTACATTTCAAGAAAGAGGAACACTCCTCCACTACTGGTGGGATTGCAAGCTGGTACAACCACTTTGGAAATCAGTCTGATGGTTCCTCAGAAAACTGGGCAGGACAATTCTGGAGGACCCTGCTATACCACTCCTGGGCATATACCCAGAGGATTCCCCAGAATGTAATAAGGACACATGCTCCACTATGTTCATAGCAGCCCTATTTATAATAGCCAGAGGCTGGAAAGATCCCAGAAGTCCTTCAATGAAGGAATGGATATAAAAAATATGGTATATATACACAACAGAGTACTCTTGAGCCATTAGAAACAATGAATTGATGAAATTCATTATTTACATTTCAAATGCCTCCAAGTATATGCCCCTCCACCTGACCCACTCCCACCTCTACCCCCTTGATTTCCTTTTGAGGGGTCCTCTACTGAGTGAAGTCACAGGACAAAGAGAATAGAAAAAGAGTAAGAGAGAGAGAGGAAGGAAGGAAGGAAGGAAGGAAGGAAGGAAGGAAGGAAGGAAGGAAAAGAGAGAGAGAAGAAAGAAGGAAGGAAGGAAGGAAGGAAGGAAGGAAGGAAGGAAGGAAAGGAAGGAAGGAAGGAGGGAGGGAGAGAGGGAGGGAGGGAGGGAGGGAAGGAGGGAAGGAAGGAAGAAAGAAAGAAAGCTAAGGCGATAGTGATTTTTATTATAGAATATTTATATTTCTTACATTTTGTTAACCCTCTCCATACCCTACAATCTCTTCTTTCTCCCTACTCCATTTCTGTTTAACCCTTTCACACATGGTATAGGAGGAATTTAGAGAAACCTGGCATGGCTAGAAAGAGTTGCTTTCACAAGTCACAATGTTATTAAGTGAAAATTTTAATGCCAGGAGTGAAACATCTCTTTAAAGATCTTAGACATGAAGGGATCAGAATCCACAAAATAACACCTGCTCTTGCCCCTTCCTGTAGTTGCTGGTCAGAAGACAAAAAGTCCCTATTGCTAAAGATACCACATCATTTCATCATATAGAAAAATTATGCTGTAACTGAGTCTGAAGACTCCTCCATTTGTGTTAGTTTACACAATCCATAAAACTCTTGTGTAGCCGGCATGACAGAAAAGGCATCAGTGGTCTCTCCCAGATGTGAGCACTACAAAATGCAAGATCAAAGTGCCAGGAAAAACATTCCCACTTGTGCAATACTAGTACAACTGTTAAAGTGGTAACCAGTATCTCTGATTGTATTTGAGTCCTAAGAAAAACTGTTGATTAGCTACATTGCGCTGTGTTGAATGGTCTGTTGTATATTTGTGTTTATACCTAGAAACAAATAGTACTCTCACCTTTAATAAAAGAAGCCTCTATTACAATAAAAGACAGTGAATGCAGAATGTCACCCACACAAGGTGGTAAATGAATGCTTGGCCAGGAGCAAGATATTTATACCATCCCACTGAGGCTCAAAACAGTGCAGAAAAGGGGGCAAGGAAGAAGATAATTGCAAGTGCAATCTTGTGAGCAAAATAAACCCATTCCAATCACAAACATATAGTGAATGCAGATGCACTGGGTTTGCACAGGAATGATAGCAGCAAATCACTGCAGATACATGCACTGGGTCTGCACAGGAATGTGAACAGCCATCAGGCCTGTCAGAAGCTGTGAGTGTACAGCCCCAGTCTAGGAGTTACCCAGAGCACACAGATTAAAATAAGTGGGTCAAAACATGAAAGTCATGAAACTGGGAGAAAGGCAAAAAGGGATGTAGGGGGTTGACAGAGATAAAAAGGAGATGAGGCATGGAACAGGATATCCAGAACTCAATTATACACATGTATTGAAATTGTAAAGAGCAAGAGCAAACAATAAAAACAAACAAACAAAAAATAACCAACCTGGATTCTGATCCCAGAGACTAAGCCACCAACCAAAAACAAACAAACAAACAAACAAACAAACAAGCAAAAAGAAAACCTATACTTAGGCTGAACAGAGGCTCCCTGAACATGAGTAGCAGAGGACTGCCTTGTCTGGTCTCAGTGGTAGAGTCTGTGCCTAATCCTGTAGACACTTCATGGCCCAAGCAGGGTGAATGTCTGGGATGCAGCACCATCTGAATGGTGAACTTCCTAGAAGTTAGTGCAAGAGAAATATAAGAGGCATGGCACAAATGTAAATGTAAATAAGGCAGCATGCTGCACAGGTCTGTGTTTCATGATATTTTCACAGCAAAACCCTGAAGGCCCATTTTGTAAGAATAATCTGAAGTGAAGTTCAGTGTCAAATGAAAAGAGTTCAAGTATATGATTTTTCCCCCAGAATGGCAGAGTCAATAATAATTATTTTACCTCCTAAAGGAAAAGCCAGGGCAATTTTGATATGAATAATATATAAGCACTCACCGCATACCAAACCCTTTGCTGAGAAGTCATCAATTGTGTTCCACATTACAACCCTAAAAGCAGAGGGACTCTAGACCCAGAAATTCATAGCTGTAATTCTGGAATCCAAATACATAATAAAAATGACAGGCTGCTTTTGTTATTTCTTCTTTCATAATCTTGGTACAAAAGCCCTTTTTATGGAGGCAAAAACTGACCAAACAGAGGTGGAAGTGATCTTCATCTCTTCCCTTGAAGGTGAGTGGCAACACAGTGATTTCATCACAGTACCTGGCTCTTTCTATGATACCTACAGCTTTTACATATCATAAAGATGTTTAAGTTTGTATCTTTGAGAAACTCATCTGCTGCAAGAGGATCAGAAGTATCTTTAACTCATGTTTTGAAATCCATCTTTTCAAGGCTGTCAAAGAATCAAGCTCACATGTCTCAAATGTGTTGGAGATATGGTTTGAATTCAAGTATAACCTGATAATAAATAAACACTCAGCACACACCGATATGTGCTAGGACAAAAATTAGATGTCATACCAACCCATTATGTATATTGCCTCCTATCTAAAATGATTATCTCTAGTAGAATATTAATTTTGTGAAATCAGAAATCTTACCTGTAGTTCAATTTTTGAGTCACTCATAGCTAGAATAGCACCCAACTGATATATGATATCCAAATACATGTGTAATACATGTCCACAAATGGATGGATTGGACTCTCAGAAATGCTTTGCAAGCTAATGCCTTGTGGTATATTGAAAGCACAGCTTTTTAGCATGGATGTCACTCTGTGCTGATAATTATGTCCTTATGCTTTGATACTAACAAAGATTGCAACTCTAAATATTTCTTGTGAGAGGGGGAGCTTAAATAATCATGTGAAAGTTCAGGTCACATCTTACACAGATAATGTGAAGCATGGTCAAGAATAAAAAAAAATCTTTTCAGAAAATCCTCACATAAAGTCTAATGGCTTTGTGAAGAATATGGTTGTAATCACTGCAGTTTGTGAATGGGCTAACAAGCTGCCTCAGGCATGAGTACGACATTTATGGTTTCATTAAGTGATTCTGAGCACTCTCATGAATGAGCGTCTGCTCAGATCTCCTCTCTTCATCAGAAGAGAAAAGGCCAGAAAACAGCCTTTCAAGAAGAGAACCAGAAAAAGAACAGTACTGATTGCAAACAGGCTGGGCCTTCAGGAACACAATCTACCTACGGCACTTTCCAGTCTCTCCTTTTCCCAAGATATGTGCAGTGGTTGAAACATGGACACGTAGGAAGAAATTTATATTCATTTAAATAAATTATCAGACAAAGTTCTTGAATTTTACAGTATATATTTCAATGTATCGGTCATGGGTATCTGTTAAAAATTCAAGTTACAAAACATTCAATAGTATTACATTTTAAATAATAAAGGAAGAAACTGGTCATGCATAAATACATGTTGAAAGCTCTAAATGTATATCAAACACCTTAAATTTTAAATTGAGTGAAATGGGATATCAGAAGTTTAAATATTTTTTAAATGAAATACCTATCAAAATACTATATTCCTATCTAGAATTAATAACCAGGATCTATAAGTTGCTTCTAGTCTAAACCTGGTGAACTCTGTGTCAAACACTATATTCTCTTTACCTAGGGACTGATAATGTCTAAGATGTACATGTTGGTGATGGAGTTAGGAAGGAGGCAGGCTAGGAGAATCTGTTTCAAGGACATTCAAGAGATAAGAATTTTATGCTTATTTAAAGACACTTTCAATTTGTTTTTAAAAAATTGCTTTCATATTTATTCTCTGTCTGTTTGAATGTTGGGTATTACATTGATAATTTGTACACTTTTGGCCTTGGCCTGTAGTTTACTCAATAGGCATAAACCAATGCAGACTACTCACATACTTATTAGTCTTAATCATTGGGGTATTTCCTTTGAAACCTACAGACAACTAGTAGCACATAGATACACTCCCATCAGCCTCTAGAATGTTCCTACCTAGATCTAAGGCCAAAGAGGATTTTCATAGAAGACTGTAAATGAGTCTCTGGCTGTGGATATCTTCCAGTGTCCTCTATTCCTGAAAACCATTCTTCTAATTAACAGTTTCCTATCCAAACAGCTAGCTACTATTTCCAGTATCAACAACCTATCACATGTACTTGGCTGTGAAGAGAATGAAAAAACAGTGTGTTAATTTTAAAATTGACAGCAAGCAATAATTTCTCAATGATGTCTCAATAATTAATGTTATGAAGGAAATATGGAAATTGTGATGCTAAGTCATGTAACTTATAACTTGGAAAACTACTTAATTATGGAAAACTATTCTTCTCTTCACTTATTGCCTAAGGAAGTTTAAATCTGGAGTAGGAAAGAGATCAGATGGACCTTCAGATTCATATGGAGAAGAAATCTCCTTCAAGTTCAAGTTCACATCTTGTTCTTATCTTTAGCTCAGGCCATCCATGTGTATACAGCAAATTTAAGTTTAGAATCTGTTTGCTTTATAATGGTGAGTGATAAGGATACTTTTCTGAGTTGTTTTAGTTTTAGTTTAAGCACTTCTTAAACTAACGTCCTCATATCCGTAAGAATAAATATACCACTTTCATTTCTAAATTACAAAATATTATTTAATATGTTTTATTTCCAGTTCCAACAATTTGCCTACAAATTTCATGATTTGTAGGCAAATGGTAGGAACTGGAAAATATGATGCTAAGTGAGCTAACTCAATCACAAAAGAATACACATGAAATGCAATCACTGATAAGTGGGTATTAATTAGCCCAGAAGCTCTGAATACTCAAGGCACAATTAGCAAATCAAAAGATTCCCAAGAAGAAGGAAGGAGAGGGCCCTGGTCCTGAAAAGACTTAATCCAGTATTGTAGGAGTGTACCAGAACAGAGAAATGGGTAGGGGGGGATGATTGGGGAATGGGCAGAGGGAAGAGGACTTACAGGACATATGGTGAGGAGGGAATTGGGAAAGGGGAAAGCCTTTGGAATGTAAACAAAGAATGTAGAAAATTTTTAAAAAGCATTTATAAATTGAAAAAAGATATGTTTTATTTCATTTTCTTTACTAATTTGAAATCATAATACTAAAATTAATATTTGTATGATCTCCTGAAATTCTTTGCACTTTCATTATTTTTCTATTTCTAAATAAAGTTTTGACCTATTTTAAAGTTGAGAGTCAGGCTATTTTTATCATAATCAGGGCATTCATCTTATGAGTGTGGAAAATCTTTATGTATTAAAAAATAAAATATCACCCACTCTTCTAAGATAGAAAACATGAAAATTAATTATCCATCATAGAAAAGAAGAAAAATGAAACACCTCAATGCCTGAACTAGCCAAATACATTCATTTTTGTTTTATTGATTTTCTTTTTTTATGGTTCTTATCAAAATCTTTAATTATGCAATTATTTATATAGTTATTCGCTGAATGTCATTCTCTAATAGAATGCAAGTTTATGAGAGCAGATTCATAGTAATTAATATATATAACTAATATTTGGGGACATTAGTGATGTTCCAGGAATAGTTTTTAATACTTTAGTTATATTACCATGTTGAAGTCTCCTAACAGCCGTAAACAATAATTACTACTGCTATGTATACTGAACCTAATAGGAGAAAGAAGATAATTAACCACTCTAAAGTCTGATTGCTGAACAGTCTAAGGGCAGCTATCAACTCTGTGTCAGCTGTCTCCAGTGAGCTCAGGGTTACAGAAACAAACATCTTTGACTCTAGTGTCATTGCTCATTAAGCTGGAAAAACTATTTGACAATATATATGTATATATACATAATATACACATACAGTGGTCTTTTAATTAACATGTTTAAATATGGTATGAGTTACTTAATTTTTGTTAAAATAGAATGACTCACTATATATAAATATCCAGGCTTAAATCTGCATTTTTCAATTTCTGGTAACCAATAAATAATTGTGAGATTCATGAAAGTAAATTTACTACATAATTTATGTACTGTACCTCTTCTCTCTCCATTTCATTGCCTGTCTTTTTTATTTCTAAATTACAAATGATTTCTTTGCAAAAATGTATTAAAATCATAAACTCCTACAAGTCAGTACAGTAGTCTAAGTCTCTGGTTTCAGATTAGCTCTAGGGTGAAATGATAACTAAGCTAAGCTAATGGCTGTTCCACAGTGCACTGATGATATTACAGCAGGAAGTTTAGCTACACAAGAGCTGCATAAGGTCAGCCAGTTAAAAGTCCAGCACAGATCATGGAGAGGCTCTGAAACCACACTATTACAGAGGAATTAATGGCAGTTGGTGGCCACTGACACAGGAAGACTCACTTTTCTTTGGAGAGTTGGTAACTTATTGCCCAACACTGTTGATGACAATATAGTGAAGCAATATAGTTAGACCTAACTGAACTCAGAGAGTATATAAATAATTAGAAGGCATAGTGTTGAGAGGAAGATGTTATGGAAGGTGATGCGGGAGCTGGATGTAGAGAAAGGGTAAATATGATCAAGATAAATTGTATACATCCATAAAATCTCCAGAGACTGTTTTAAGAGTGCTTAAATTACTAGTTAATTTTAAGGTATGTAAATTATATGTTATTGGAATTATAAGTGAGCCAATTTGTTACCTACAATAATTACATCTGTTTATTCATTTTACACAATTACAAAATGTTTTATATTTTTTATTTTTGTGTGTGTGTGTGTTTTTTCATCATGAGAAAATGACCACATAAAAGAGCACTGCATTTTCCAGTTCTGAAATTGTAATTGCAATAAGATAATAAAGTTCCAATATTGAAATTTATAAAAATGTTTGTTTGATAAGACCTAACTTGGTAGCCCTGTCTGGTCTCCAATTCATGTGTGATCTTCCTTTCCGAGCCTACTCAATGATAGCATCCCAGATATGGGCTACCAAAGCTTGCCCATATAGGAACATTATGTTTGGTTTTTCTTTGGCTGCTGAGGACGGAATCCAGGCCACTGATCTCCAGAACTAGGCCTTCACTCATCAAGTGTGCTCTCGCAATATGGAATATTAATATGCTGTGCACGCAACTAGTAGCTTGTATTCTATCCAATAAAATTGCAACATGAAATCATTACCTAAATTTGTACCTTTACAATATTTGCCTGCTGAACTAATCAGCATATAAGAGTCTTATCTAACACAATGAGAGTATCCTTTCATATTGACCCTAAGCATTGGATTTAACTACAGAATCATCTTAGTGTCTGAAGGTTGACTGGACAACAGTGCTACATTGGATGGAAGGATCAACATTAGGCTTGTGAGATGAAAAGGTTTCTAATGCCTGAGGAAAGCAGAGAGGAGGTGAGGAGATTAGGGTAATGGTGTCAAGATGGGAAAGGAAAGGCTAACTAAGAGGGTAATGTCTGAAGTGGCCTGTTTCACAATTCCGAAGAAAAGATCTTGTCTTCAGTTTATTATGAAACACTGTTCTGTGATGCCATAAGATCTAGAAAGCACAAGAATCATGGAGATGCCCAGGATGAATATTAAGTGTCCATCTCTGGGTTTAATGTTTATTTATGGTCTTAGGATTTCTATTCCTGCACAAACACCATGACCAAGAAGCAAGTTGGGGAGGAAAGGGTTTATTCAGCTTACACTTCCACATTGCTATTCATCAGCAGAAAGTCAGGACTGGAACTCAAGCACATCAAGAAGCAGGAGCTGATGCAGAGGGCATGGATGTATGGTCCTTACTGACTTGCTTCCCCTGGCTTGAAATGGTGCTGCCTCAACTGGAGGTCAACATGCAGAAGAATGAGAATTGATCCACTCTTATCTCCTTGCACTAAGCTCAACTCCAAGTGGATCAAGGACCTCCACATAAAACCAGACACACTAAAATAATAGAAAAGAAACTGGGGAAGACCCTTGAGGACATTGGCTCAGGGGGGAAATTCCTGAACAGAACACCAGTTGCTTATGCTCTAAGAGCAAGAATAGACAAATGGGACCTCATAAAATTACAAAGTTACTATAAGGCAAAAGACACTGTCAAAAGGACAAATCAGCAACCAACAAACTGGGAAAAGATCTTCACCAACCCCACATCCAACAGAGGGCTAATATCCAATGTATACAAAGAACTCAAGAAGTTAGATCCCAGAAAACCAAATAACCCTATCAAAAAATGGGGTACAGAGCTAAACAAAGACTTTTAACCTGAAGATGGCTGAGAAAGACCTTAAAAATGTTCAACATCAACAGGCGGGCCCAGGCGCCTAGGCTCTGCAGCACATCCCTGCAAGCTTAGGCCGTACACCGAGGCAACCGGAACCACCCAGCTCCCCAGGACCCCGGACCAGCAATAGCGGCAGGCCTCCATATTGCAACCAGGACACAGCTGGAAAGGTGCAGGTAGAGACTCCTTCTGGGGCTAGAGCAGGGAGAGCTGCTAAGCTCTCGCCCACAGGCAGGCCCAGTCGCCTAGGCTCTGCAGCATGTCCCTGCGAGCTTAGGCCGTACACCAAGGCAGCCGGAACCACCCAGCTCTTCAGGACCCCGGACCAGCAATAGCGGCAAGACTCCATATTGCAACCAGAACACAGCTGGAAAGGCACAGGTAGACAGATTCCATCAGGGGCTACCACGTGGGGGGATCTGCTAGGCTCTCACTACTAGGCAGGCCCAGCAGCACCTGCCGAGGTTCTGCTGCACTCCCCCACACTTCCCAGAGACCTCAGGCCGTGCACAAAGTCAGCGGGTGGCAGCCAGCTCTTAATCCCATTGAGCAGCAATCACGCATAACCACCAGTAGAGAAACAACAGGTAAGCCCAGCCTCACAGGAGATTCAAACACCAGCCAATGACAACAAGGTCAACTAACACCAGAAATAACCAGATGGCAAAAGGTAAACGAAGGAATGTCACTAACAGAAATCAAGGCAACATGACAGCATCTGAACCCAGTTCTCCAACAACAGGAAGCCCTGGATACCCCAAAACACCAGAAAAACAAGATGTGGATATAAAATCACTGGTCAGGATGCTGGTAGCTGAACACATAGAAAAATCTCGTAAAGAAATAGAGGAGAAAATGGATCAAAAGTTAGAAGCCTTTACAAGGCAAATACAAAAATCACTTCAAGAAATGCAGGAGAAGATGGATCAAAAAGAAGAAGACAATAAGGAAGAAAGACAAAAATCACTTAAAGAAATACAGAAGAAGTGGGCCAACAAGTAGAAGCTATGAAAGAGGAAACACAAAAATCTATTAAAGAAATACATGAAAACACAATCAAGCAAGCGAAAGATCTGAGCACATCCATCCAGGTACTAAAAACAGAAGTAGAAACAACTAAGAAATCGCAGAGGGAGACAACATTGGAGATAGAAAACCTTGGGAAGAAATCAGGGGCCATAGATGCAAATATCAACAATAGAATACAAGAGATAGAAGACAGAATATCAGAAGCTGAAGATACCATAGGAACCATTGATTCAACAGTCAAAGAAAATACTAAATGCAAAAAGGCTGTAACCCAAAACATCCAGGAAATCCAGGACACAATGAGAAGACCAAACCTAAGGATTATAGGTATAGACGAGAATGAAGATGTACAAGTTAAAGGGCCAGCAAATATCTTCTACAAAATTATGGAAGAAAACTTCCCCAACCTAAAGTGAGAGATGCCCATGAATATACAAGAAGCATACAGAACCCCAAACAGACTGGATCAGAACAGAAATACATCCTGTCACATAATAATCAAAACTCCAAATGTACTAAACAAAGAAAGAATATTAAAGGCAGCAAGAGAAAAAGGCCAAGTAACTTATAAAGGAAGACCTATCAGAATAACACCAGACTTCTCACCTGAGACCATGAAAGCTAGAAGATCCTGGGCATATATAATGCAAACTCTAAGAAAACACAAGCTTAAGCCAAAACTACTTTACCCAGCAAAGCTCTCAATCGCCATAGATGGAGACATCAAGGTATTCCATGACAAAACCAAATTTGCACGATATCTTTTCACAAATCCAGCCCTACAAAGGATAATAGGGGGAAAACACCAAGACAAGGACGGAAACTAAACCCAGGAAGAAGCAAGATAGAAACCTCCTCTCATCAAACCCAAAAGAAGGTAACCTCTCGAATATAAAAAAATAAATAAAATAAATAAATATAATTTCAAAAATGTCTGGAGGAAATAATTACTATTCCTTAATATCTCTTAACATCAATGGACTCAATTCCCCAATAAAAAGACATAGATTAACAGACTGGATACGGAAACAGGACCCTACATTTTGCTGCATAAAGGAAACACATCTCAGTGTTAAAGACAAACACTGCCTTAGAGTAAAAGGCTGGAAGACAATTTTACAAGCAAATGGTCCCAGGAAACAAGCTGGAGTAGCCATTCTAATATCAGATAAAATTGACTTCCAACCTAAAATCATCAAAAGAGACTCAGAAGGTCACTTCTTGCTGGCCAAAGGGAAAATCCACCAAGAAGAGCTCTCAATACTGAACATCTATGCTCCAAATGCAAGGGCACCCTCATTCGTAAAAGAAACCTTACTAAAGCTTAAAGCACACATTACACCTAACACAATAATTGTGGGTGACTTCAACACTCCACTCTCCTCAATGGACCGATCAGGAAAGCAGAAACTAAACAGGGACACAGTGAAACTAATTGAAACTCTGGACCAATTGGATTTAACAGATATATATATAGAACATTTCATCCTAAAGCTAAAGAATATACCTTTTTCTCAGCTCCACATGGTACCTTCTCCAAAATAGACCATATAATTGGTCACAAGACAGATGTCAACAAATACAAGAAGATCGAGCTAATCCCATGCCTCCTATCAGATCACCATGGAGTAAGAGTGGTCTTCAATAACAACCAAAACCACAGAAAGCCCACATACACATGGAAACTGAACAATACTCTACTCAATGACACCTTGGTCAAGGAAGAAATAAAAAAAGAAATCAAAGACTTTTTAGAATTCAATGAAAATGAAGGTACAACCTACCCAAATCTATGGGACACAATGAAAGCAGTGCTAAGAGGAAAACTCATAGCTCTAAATGCATCCAAAAAGAAACTGGAGAGAGCATACACTAGCAGCTTAATGGCACACCTTAAAGCCCTGGAAGAAAAACAAGTTAATTCACCCAGGAAGAGTAGAAGACAAGAAATCATCAAACTCAGGGCTGAAATCAATCAAATAGAAACAAAGAGAACCATACAAAGAATCAACAAGACCAGGAGCTGGTTCTTTGAGAAAATCAACAAGATAGATAAACCCTTACCCAGACTAACCAAAGGACACAGAGACAGTATACAAATTAACAAAATTAGAAATGAAAAGGGAGACATAACAACAGAAACTGAGGAAATTAAAAAATCATCAGATCCTACTACAAAGGTCTATACTTAAAACAACTGGACAATCTGGAGGAAATGGACAATTTCCTAGACAGATATCAAATACCAAAATTAAATCAGCATCAAGTAGATCAGCTAAATAGTCCCATAACCCCTAAAGAAATAGAAGGGGTTATAGAAAGCCTCCCAACCAAAAAAAGTATGGGACCAGATGGTTTTAGTGCAGAATTCTACCAGACCTTCAAAGGAGACTTAACACCAATACTTTTTAAACTATTCCACAAAATAGAGACAGAAGGGACACTGCCCAACTAGTTCTTCGAAACCTCAATTACGCTGATACCTAAACCACAAAAAGATCCAACAAAGAAAGAGAACTACAGGCCAATTTCACTTATGAATATAGATGCAAAAATACTAAATAAAATTCTTGCTAACTGAATCCAAGAGCACATCAAAACGATCATCCACCATGATCAAGTAGGCTTCATCCCAGGGATGCAGGGATGGTTCAATATATGGAAATCCATCAATGTAATCCACTACATAAACAAACTGAAAGAAAAAAACCACATGGTCATCTCATTAGATGCTGAAAAAGCATTCGACAAAATTCAGCATCCTTTCATGCTAAAAGTCTTGGAAAGAGCAGGAATTCAAGGCCCATACCTAAACATAGTAAAAGCAATCTACAGCAAACCAGTAGCCAACATCAAAATAAATGGAGAGAAACTTGAAGCATTCCCACTAAAATCAGGGACTAGACAAGGCTGCCCTCTCTCTCCATATCTTTTCAATATAGTACTTGAAGTTCTAGCAAGAGCAATTAGACAACATAAGGAAGTCAAAGGGATACAAATTGGAAAGGAAGAAGTGAAACTATCATTAATTGCAGACGATATGATCGTTTACCTAAGCGACCCAAAAAACTCCACCAGAGAACTTCTACAGCTGATAAACAACTTCAGCAAAGTGGCAGGTTATAAAATTAACTCAAGCAAGTCAGTGGCCTTCTTGTACTCAAAGGACAAGCAGGCTGAGAAAGAAATTAGGGAAATAACACCCTTCACAATAGCCACAAACAACATAAAGTATCTTGGCGTAACTCTAACCAAACAAGCGAAAGATCTGTACAACAGAAACTTCAATTCCTTGAAGAAAGAAATCGAAGAAGACCTCAGAAGATGGAAAAATATTTCTTGCTCCTGGATTGGCAGGATCAATATAGTAAAAATGGCCATCTTGCCAAAAGCAATATACAGATTCAATGCGATCCCCATCAAAATCCCAACTCAATTCTTCATAGATCTAGAAAGAGCAATTCTCAAATTCATCTGGAGCAACAAATAACCCAGGATAGCTAAAACTATTCTCAACAATAAAAGGACTTCTGGGGGAATCAATATCCCTGACCTCAAGCAGTACTACAGAGCAATTGTGTTAAAAACTGCATGGTATTGGTAAAGCAACAGGCAAGCAGATCAATGGAACAGGATTGAAGACCCAGAAATTAACCCACAGACTTATGGTCACTTGATCTTTGATAAAGGAGCCACAACCATCCGGTGGAATAAAGATAGCCTTTTCAACAAATGGTGCTGGTTCAACTGGAGGTCAACATGCAGAAGAATGCGAATTGACCCACTCTTATCTCTTTGCACTAAGATCAACTCCAAGTGGATCAAGGACCTCCACTTAAAACCAGACACACTGAAACTATTAGAAAAGAAACTTGGGAAGACCCTGGAGGACTTGGGCACAGGGGAAAAGTTCCTGAACAGAACACCAATAGCTTATGCTCTAAGATCAAGAATCGACAAATCGGACCTCATAAAATTACAAAGTTTCTGCAAAGCAAAGAACACTGTCAGAAGGACAAAACGGCAACCAACAAAGTGGGAAAAGATCTTCACCAACTCCACATCCGACAGAGGGCTAATATCCAATATACACAAAGAACTCAAGAAGTTAGACCGCAAAGAAACAAATAACCCTATCAAAAAATGGGGCACAGAGCTAAACTAAGAATTTTCACCAGAAGAAATTCGGATGGCCGAGAAACTCCTTAAAAGATGTTCAACATCATTAGTCATCAGGGAAATGCAAATCAAAACAACCCTGAGATTCCACCTCACACCAGTCAGAATGGCTAAGATTAAAAACTCAAGAGACAACAAGTGCTGGCGAGGATGTGGAGAAAGAGGAACACTCCTCCACTGTTGGTGGGATTGCAAAATGGTAAAACCGCTCTGGAAATCAGGTTGGCGGTTCCTCAGAAAATTGGGCATGTCACTTCCAGAGGACCCTGGCATACCACTCCTGGGCATATACCCAGAGGATTCCCCTGCATGCAATAAAGACACATGCTCCACTCTGTTTATAGCAGCCTTGTTTATAATAGCCAGAAATTGGAAGGAGCCCAAATATCCCTCAAAGGAGGAATGGATACAGAAAATGTGGTATATTTATACAATGGAATACTACTCAGCAATTAAAAATAATGAATTCATGCAATTTGTAGGTAAATGGTTAGACCTGGAAAATATCATCCTGAGTGAATTAACCCAATCACAAAAGAATGCACATGAAATGCAATCACTGATAAGTGGATATTAATGAGCCCAGAAGCCCTAAATACTCAAGACACAAATAGCAAGTCAAATGATTCCCAAGAAGAAGAAAGGAGAGGACCCTGGGCCTGTAAAGATTGCATCCAGTTTAGTAAAGAAACCGAGGGGGGAGGGGGAATGATTGGGGAACAGTTGGGGGGGAGAGGACCTATGGGAAGTATGGTGTGTGGGAACTGGGAAAGGGGAAAGCCTTTGGAATGTAAACATAGAATATAGAAAATAAAAATAAAAAAAAGAAAAAAATGTTCAACATCATTAGTCATTAGAGAAATGCAAATCAAAACAACCCTGAGATTTCACCTCACACCAGTCAGAATGGCAAAGATTAAAAACTCATCAGGTGTTAGGGAGGATGTGGAGAAAGAGGAACACTCCTCAACTGCTGGTGGGACTGCAAGCTGGTACAACCACTCTGGAAATCAGTCTGGCGGTTCCTCAGAAAAATGGACATGATACTTCTGGAGGACCCAGCCATACCACTCCTGGGCATATACCCAGAAGATTCCCCAGCATGCAATAAGGATACATGCTCCACTATGTTCATAGCAGCCTTATTTATAATAGCCAGAAGCTGGAAAGAACCCAGATGTCCCTCAACAGAGGAATGGATACAAAAAAATGTGGTGTATATACACAATGGAGTACTATTCAGCCATTAGAAACAATGAATTCATGAAATTCTTAGAGAAATGGATGGAGCTGGAGAACATCATACTAAGTGAGGTAACCCAGTCTCAAAAGAATACCCATGGTATGCACTCACTGATAAATGGATATTAGCCTAGGCTCTTGGGACACCAAAGATACAATCCACATATCAAATGATATCCGACAATAAGTAAGGAGTGGACACTGGTGCTGGAAAGGATCAAAATATCAGTGTAGGGGAATACCAGAACAGGGAAGTGGGAAGGGGTGGATGGGGTAACGGGGGAGGGAAGAGGGCATGTGTGACCTTTGGGGGATGGGGAAGCAGAAAAAGGGAAATGAAATGTAAATATAGAATATATCCAATAAATAAAAAAAGAGATGATACTGTCATATTGCTATTAAAATAGTTTTTTCCTATAAAAGGACTTCTGTGATCCCTAGATTCCATGATCTACACATGACAATTCCTGTAGCATAACACTGGCACAAGGAAAAATAAAACTCTGATTCCCGACTATGACAGACGTCATAAAACGACAGATAGAAATAAACAATGTACATTATCAAAAAAAAAAAAAAAAGAACCCAAAACTACCAGCCCAGGGAAGGCATCCCCCACAAGGGACCCTCCCACCTTGATCACTAATTGAAAAAATGCTTTCAGTTGGATCTCATGGAGGCCCTTCCCCAACTGAAACTCCTTTCATTGTGATAACTCCAGTCTGTATCAAATTGACACACAAAACTAGCCAGTACAATTTTCCACTTGACAAACACATCACTATTAAGCCTCAACTCTTTCTTATTCATCCTCAATATTTAAATAAATTTAACTGTCCCATAGTCTTTACATATCAAACGTTCAATCCCTTTAAAATATCCAATATCTTTTAAAATTCGAAGTCATTTAAACATTCAAAGCCTATCTGTGGGCGCCACTAAAATTCCTTCTTACTTTGAGAAGGAAATATATCAGGACACAGTCACAATCAAAAGCAAAATAAAATTTTAACTTTCCATTGTTTGGGATCCACGCACAATCTTCTAGGCTCCTCCAAGGGCTTGGATCACTTCTCCAGCTCTGCCCTTTATGGCACACACCTTGTCTTTGAGCCTCCAGCAGCCTGTACTCAACTGCTGCTGCTTTCTTTAGGTGTTCATCTCATGATACTGGCATCTCCAATACACTGCTGTCTTCCACTATAACTTAGGCTCTCTTCACAGTGCCAAGCCTCAACTCCTTTGCATGACCCCTTCAGTCCTTGGCGATCAATTGCAACTGAGGCTGCACCTTCACCAATGGCCTTCTGAGCCTCAGCTGCTCTTCATGACCCCTTCACGCCTTCAGTACCTCCTGAGTGACTCTTACTTATTACCAAGTCTGGCCACAGAATAAGATATAACCTTGAGTATCTCTGGAACACAGCCTCTGTGTTCACAGAAAACACTTCCCAGAATATTTCACCTCAATGATGCTGGTCTCTTCTTAATCACTGCTAATTTCTTAGCTCCAGCTAACCAGTATCAATAGTTCCAGTAATGCAAAGAATTCGCTTTAGTATTTCTGGTATCTTATTAATCACAGCAGATTCTTCAGCCCCAGTGAATGAAAACCACAGAATCTTCCCAATAAAAATAACAGTGTCCCTGATAAGAGAATTTAATTTTCCATCTTTTGCACTGTTCTCACCATTGTCTTCCAAGCTCCTACACAACATCCACAGAGTTCTTTTTTTTTTACTTTTTTAATAGATATATTCTTTATTTACATTTCAAATGTTGTCAAATGTTGTCCCCTTTTCTGCCCCCTCCAAGTCTCTTAACACTGAATGTTTTAAATGAATTGTGAAGCAGCCCAAAGTTCCAAAGTCCTTCCACACTCCTCCCCAAAACATGGTCAGGTTGCCACAGGAATACCCCACTATGCTCGTACCAATTTGTCTTAGTCAGGGTTTCTATTCTTACACAAACATCATGACCAAGAAACAAGTTGGGGAGAAAATGGTTTATTCAACTTACACTACTATGTTACTGTTCATCACTAAAGACAGTCAGGACTGGAACTCAAGCAGGCCAGGAAGCAGGAGCTGATGCAGAGTCAATGGAGTGATGTTGCTTGCTGGCTTGCTTCCCCTGTCTTGCTCAGCCTGCTCTCTTATAGAACCCAAAACTACCAGTCCAGGGATGGCACCACCCACATGGGGCCCTCCCCCCTGGATCACTAATTGAGAAAATGCTCCACAGCTGGATCTCATGGAGGCACTTTCCCAACTGAAGTTTCATTCTCTGTGATAACTCCAGTCTGTGTCAAGTTGACACATAATACCAGACAGTATATACATTTCTTTCTTTCTTTGAAATTATAATGTAGATAGTTCACAGAAATTGGGAAACAGTAGTTTTGTCTTAATAAAATGATATTGTAATTTTAAATGTGAAAAAATGTACATGTAAACAAGAAACAATGCAAGAAATAATTTTCAAGTTATAGTGGACACTGTGGTAATGTCTGATTCTTTTACCAAACTCAAGCAGCTATCACTTCTGAGTATTTAAGACAGATTTCTTTTCTCCATAGAAAATGGAGTTTCTAATAAATGCTCTATATAACAATTTCTCTTTTTAATTCTGTGGTAATAAATCATAATCACGACTTCCAGGTCTCCCTTCTGCTCTTCTCTCAGAAGCTCACAAGTATCCATTTCTACTCCCAGACCCTGTGATGACTCTTATTAATTATTTAACTGAAATCCTCTAAGTTCTTTGTCTGTACTTACAAACAATACAACATATTCACTTAGCCTATGTTTTCAAATCAAAGACTATATGGACTGTTACCCGGGATCATGTGTCAATCTTAGAAATCTTCATTTCTTTCCATTCGGAAGAAAAACTGTCAGATGTGGCGACTGCGAGTTCATTCTGATAACACTTTATATATTTCCTTTTACTCACCCAGGTCTATGAAGTTTCTATTAAGTATATGTTGACCAGCTTCTGAACTTTCCCTTTCATGCTTTTAGTTCCATTTTTCTTAATTACTTTCAATAGTCTCTCTTTGTTATTTATTTTTGACCACTTTACATAGATACATTTCAATCTTTTTCATCTTCATATCTCTCTCCTTTACGCCTATTTATTCATGTTAGATTATATCATAAAATACCTAAACATCAGTAATAAAACATTCATTCATGAACTGCATAATATCTCATTGTTACTATACATTAATGTGTTTTATATTTTAGGTTCTTTCAAAACATTGACCACTTAAAACTGTGCTGCAAATGAATTTTTGAAGAAACATCGTTGTGTGTGTCCCATTATATCACTACAATACAATAAGCAAGGACTAGCATTGCATTACATGTAGCCTCGCATTATATATATTCTTTGTATTTTTTCTATGTGCACTTTTGTGTGTGCACTTGTACATTTTCACATGTGTTAGCCAGTGATTTGTAATGGATGATGGGCATCTTCCTCTCTCAGTTTCCACCGTGTTTCTGAAACAGATTCTCTCACTGATCCTGAAGGTGGTCACTCTTTTGGTAGTTCAGCCTATAATCCATGGATCCATGTCTCTGCCCCAACCCTAGAGTGCAAAGCTTACATGCCAAGACCATAATGCTTGGTTTTTTTCATGGGTGCTAAGGTTCTGAATTCAGATCTTCATTGCTGCAGGGCAAGTGCTTCACTACCTAAATCTTTTCAGCTTACCACCTCATGGTCTAAAGCCCTTCCCGTGATAGGCAATACAAGGGTGGATCACTTGCTTCCCAGACCATATAGACTTGAATATGCATTGCGATGATAAACGTTACCTGTTTCTCTTAGTTTTCCTTCACTAAACATATACGACAAATCACCCTCACTTCTGTTTTTCTGCCTAATATTTAGTCTTCACCAACCATACAACCTTATTTACATTTACAGACTCTACTTTTGGCTAAGTGAAGTACATGGTTGAGAAACACCCCATTTTACATGCTGTTTTTTTTTTCTGCCTATAATGATATTTTTCCCAACCTAGGTAGAAAGCATTTTTTCCTTCAATTTAAGGAGAGTTATTACAATTCAAGAATGGTGCATCTTCACTAAGCTCCCTGCCAATGCAAAGGTAATAACCCAGAAGAGGAGGCAGAAAGAACAGGAGAGGCAAGAGATGAGAAGGAATGCTGGGAAAGCTGCCTTATGGACATGACCTATCTCTGTCATCCAGGAACTTCCAGCTGCTGTAAGTTCACATGACCTCACATGGAACTCAAGAGCTATAGACAGTAAATACACACTATAGGAGGAGATGCTCTCCTACGGCAGTGGCCACTGTAGGTTTTCCATGTTCCAGTTGATAACCCCACACCCATGTAATATGGCCATCACTAATTAGACTTCATGTTTTATTGAATAAAAAAAGAAGATGGGAGATAAAGTTGAGACCAGGGACCTATGTAGAGCTGGATGGGGAAGGCACAATGTCATCTTTGAATGAAAATGAATATACAGCATAGTCAAATATATGGGAAGCAATGAAGTTGTTTATAAGAGGCAAATGCATAGCCCTAAATGGCTACAAAAAGAAAAGAAAGGAGAGATCTTATAATACCTACTGTGAAAGTTCTAAAACAATAAGAAAGGACTACCAAAAGGAGTAAATAACAAGAAATAATCAAAATCTGAGTGGTAACAAGTAAAATGGAAAAACAACATATTGTTTTTCTTTTGTTTTTTGTTTTCTTTCTTTCTTTTTATTTTTCTGTGTAGCCCTGGCTGTCCTGGAACTCACTCTGTAGACCAGGCTGGCCTTGAACTCAGAAATTCACCTGCCTCTGCCTCCCAAGTACTAGAATTAAAGGCGAGAAAAAACATATTATCAGTGAAACAAAAAGGTGGTTGGTTCTTGGAGAAAATTAATAATACTGACAAACTCATATCTGAATTAATGAAAAGGCACAGAGAGAATACATAAGTTAGCAGAATATGAAAGAAAAGGAGGACAAAAGACACCAATTTCAGAGAATAAGGACACACTTTTAAAACTCAAGCTTTGCCAAATTAGAAAATCTAGAAGAAATGGATAAATTTCTCAACACATAACACTTATGTCAAAGTTAATGTTAAATCAGATAATTAATTTAAAGCGACCTATAATCCTTAGCTAAACAGAAGTGGAAGTTAAATCTCCCAATCAAAAATAAGCCTCAGTCAGAACATTTTTGTGCAGAAATATATCACACTTTCAAAAAAATGTGAATGCCAATACTCCTCAAATTATTCAAAACAGAAACAAAAGGAACACTGTCTACTAAATTTTAGCAGGAAACAATTACCTGGATGCTCAAACAACATAAATACCCAATAAAGAAAGAGAAATACCAAACACATTCTCTTATGAACATGGATGCAAATCTTTCAATAAAATACTTTCAAACAAACCAAGAACACATTTAAAAGATCATCCACCATCATCTAGTAGTCTGCATCCCAGAGATGCAAAACTGGTCTAACATATATAAATTTAAACATGAAATCTATCAGATAAACAAACTGGAAGGCAAAAAACAGATAAACCTCTCTTTAGATGAAGAAAAGTAATTTCACAAAAATCCATAGCCTTTTCATTATAAAGTTCTAGGGAGAATAGGGACACACGGGAAAACAATCTCTAACTAATAAAGGCACTTTATCCCAAGCCCATAGCCAACATCCTTTAAAATGGAAAGAATCTTAAAATACTTTCACTAAAATCAGGAACAAGACAATGTTGTCCATTCTCACCATACCAATTCAAAATAGTACTTGAATTATTGGCTAGAATAATAGGACACCTGAAGGGGACCAAGGATGTAATTTAGAAAGGAGAAAGGTAGAGTATCTTTGTTTGCAGATAATAGTATACATAAGAGAATAAAAACATACCAACAAGAAACATTAGTGAACCCAAAACATACTTCGACAGAAAATTTCCACAGTTGATAAAATCTTAATGCAAACCACTTATGGATAGAATTTTAGCTCACAAAAGTCCATAGCCCTCCTATATAGAAAGGACAAAGAGACTGACAAATCAGAGAAAAAAAACATTGCACAGTAAGTAGGCTCAAATAATATAAAATATCTTGGGGTAATAGAGTTCACCAAGTAGGTAAACTAATTGGTGAAAGATTTATATGATAAAATTTCAAGTCAAAATTTCAAGATCAGCAATTAATAAACACAATTCATAAAACTGAAAATATTGTACATGACAAATGACACTCTCATTCAAACAAAGCAGCAGGAGCCTACAGAATGTAAAAAAGATTCAGCAGCTACACATTTGTTAGAGGACTAATATTCAAAATATATAAAGAGTTCAAGAAGAAGATAACAAGATGCAAACCACTTAATAAATGGGTTATAAATCTAATCAGAAAATTTTCGAAAGAAATTCCAATTACATGATAAACACTTAAAGGTATATTCAGCATCATTAGTTATTAAAAAACACATATCAAAACTATTTTGATTTTATTTTCTGTTCATCAGTATGGCTAAGATCAGCTTGTAGAGCACCAGAAGATAAGAACTGCACACAGATAAGAACTGGAGAAGCCATAAAAGTAAAAACTTACTCTGTCAATGGAATGAGGCATGTGGCTGTTCTTTGTGGAATGCCAGGAATGATGTAGTTTTACAACCTGGTGATCCTTTGTGTGTGACAGGCTTTGGGTGTATCTCCAGAAATACTTATCACAGCCATTTCCTGATAAAACCTTGAGCATTACTTTAAGGCCATAAAACTGATCTTTATGAGTGATGTCACTTTACAACAACTTACGTGACTTCTATGTTATCTTAGGCCCAGGCTAATCCTGGCACTCACAAGCATTATGTTTACCTCAGTCAGACTCCCTAGATCTAAAATCATGGGCACTATTTCTGAATCAATAGCACCTATTCTTTTGAAAGAAGCTGGATTAACTGTCTAAAGAATCTCAATGTAAATATGTCTTAAACTGTGCACTTGGAAACTGGGCTAATTTTTATCTGAATACTTTTTTTTTTTCAAAATTGTGCTGACCTGTCCCCAACTATAGAAGTCTTCATCCAGTGCTAGTTACAATATAATGAACCTGAGCCGAATTTCATTCTTAACCTTGATCATTTTTAGCCTGCTCAATGTGAGCTCACAGGGGAATCACAAGTCATGCTGGCAAAGATGTTCAATAAGAAGAACCCTCATGCATTCCTCATTGGAGTGAAAACCTGTCCACTCAGCATGGAAATTACTTTGCTCCTAAAGAATATGGGATTCGGTCTACCTCATGATCCAGCTATACCACTCTTGAGTGTATAACCAAAGGACACTCCTAACATTAGGATACCTGATCAATTTGCTCATTGTTGCTCTATTCATAATGACCAAAACGAGACACAACCTAGTTGTCTCTCAACCAAGGAACGGGTAAAGATAATGTGGTACATTTACACAATGGAATATTACTTAATGTTTAAACAAATAAAATTAATCCTAGTACCAGAGAGGTAGAGGCATGAGGACTTTTAGAGAGACTGAATCCAGGCCAGAATGCATAGATAAACACTATGTTATAATTAAGCCAGAATAGTAAAAAATGAATAACCAAAGAATGTAATGTGTCATTAGACAAATGAAAATAGAAAAAAATATGCTTAGAGAGAAAACTCAGTACGAGTGTTATAAAGTGCATGTAAGTAAAGAAATACAATGATTTAAGTAAGTGTATTTCAATTAAAGATTGCAGATGGTAATTATGTTCAAGTCAAAATAAATATTTACTGAGAATACATATAATTAAAGAAAACAGCAGTAATCTCTTCCAGTTCAATTTAGCAATATTGCATAAATTTTAAGAATAAAAAAATCCATTATTGAATGTAGAAATTAAAATGTTTATATTTACTCAGGCTTAATCCATTTTTTAAAACATTTTCTACAGAGGTCTATTTCAGACTGGGTCCCAAGTTTTTGTATTATTTAGCCGAAACATCACTAGGGAGCTTCACACAGGCATCAAACTCAGATGCTAAAGTCAGCCATGGCCATACAAGAGACTCAGCCTCTCAGAGGGCATTCCTGTAGAGTTCATACATCATGATTGATCTCATTCTGGGGATTATTCAGCCCAATGCTAGTTAGCACAGTTTTCTATAAAATTACTGAGTTGTACATACTGCCAGTACAGAACTACTGCTTTGATTGAAAAAAAAAGTCACTAAAAATAGGCATTTGTAAGATCACTTGTGAGGTAAAACAGATCCAGATAGCACTGATATTAACCGAGGAATTACCGCATGAAAGCTGTGGAATTGCAGATGGTTATTAATATTGCTATAAATACCAATAAAGCACTGGGGAAGCACCAAAACAGAAACTGAGATGAAAAGGCTACACTTACGTACAGATGTGGTGAATCAATCTAGAAGCAGCAGCGATAGAAGCCAGCAGTGATGAGCTCACTCAGGCCGCCCTTTCCAACCAGTGAGCTGTGTCAGGCTCCTGTGGAAACAGCTGGCTCTTTCTTTCAGTAATGACCACACAGATTACTTTTGTGAAGGTGCCCAGTCTAGTGACAGTTCTAACACCTGACAGAATGGCAGTGATTAAACTAGAATTTCCCTGTGTATCACTGAGCCTTAGCATAAAAATTCTACATGAACTAATGGCCAGGTGATTGAGATTCTTTACAAAGCTAATTGATTCACATCAAGAAAACTTTTAATTTTATCATTTCTGACTGGAAGTTCACACATACAAACCCGTTATTTCTGCACTAGAGGGTAGATACATTCCTATCAACAACTTTGCTTAATAAAGTAACTATTTTCCTGGCAGGTATGAAGAGAACCTAGTGATTCCCCATTGTAGACAAGCACAGCATTTTAGCTAATAGCGTTGAGTCTATACATAGTATAGGATGATAGGATTTGATTTGGAAGACTGACACACCCATTTTTGCTGATGATTAACGCTCGGCATAGATAATTACATGACACTTTAGGTCATGATTGTGATGCTTCACTGACCACGGACAGACAGAGTCCACACGGTAGCTGTCAGTCATATTCTTTCATAAAGCCAAAAATGGTTTTCAGACAAAAACTGAAGTTTTTGAAAACAGAACAAAGATGAAGACACTGTGTTGCAGCCGCCATGCCCTGAGGGAGGGTCATTTTTTAAAATGGTTCTTCCAGAATCAATTTTAGCAGCAGATATCATTGTAGGAGACTTCACAAAAGCAGCATAGCGCTGAGATGGGAGGGTGTGTGTCCTTTAGAGCAAAGCTGCCTGTGGCAACTCAACTGCTATAATGTTTGACCTCCTCCAGGGAAAGGAGGGAAGCCCAGCAAGCAGGCTGCCCCTGAAAGGACCAAGCTAGTACAAGGATCAAAGCAGGGAAGGAAACACTGTTTTCCTTGAGGACATTTTATCTCTGAAATTCCACTCCTTTCTTACTGATCTAACTTTTGCTTGCCTCTCTCAGTGACTGTAGGATTAGAGCTGTTTTGAGCAAAAGCCCTGGGTACACGTACCATTGTGAATGATGCCTGCTCCACACCCCATATTCATAGTACACTCATAGTAAACCCTACGAGTCATTATAAGGTGGAGGGCAATACAATGGTTCACTAAGGATTGCATTTAAATTTTAAGTCATCTAGCGCCTGGGCAGCAGTCAGCACTCCATGAAGAGGTGCTGACATTTCCATTAGGGAAACAGCAACCATGAAATTGTAGAGCACACAGCTGGAAAGTACAAAGGCATGGGAAGAACTCAAATCTCTGAGATAATATGGTAGCCATTTGCTCCATCACAATAAGTAAAAAGTTCCAAACAGTATTCCTAATAGAGACTGAATAATTACCCAATTGTTATAGGCCCCTTGTTTCTCAAAGAACTTTTAGAGAACTCGCTGTTGTTTTGACTTTGAATTATATTAATATTTTATAAATGCATGATTCACAAAACATATAAATATGCACTGACTAATAGTGTGGAAAATATGATTTCCTACTTATAGAAATGCCATTGTTAAAATCAAGGTTGAGGTTACAATATCATGTTTGGTTTCATTCCATCAGCAAATGTATTTTAGACACCTATTACACTAAATGCTGACTTTTAAGCCAAGAGAACCATAGTTATGTAGATATAAATTATCTAATCATGGGACATATCTTATTAAAAGGAATAGAAAAAAACATGGGATGAAAATATAGATCATATTGTAATGTTATGAAGCAGCAAAATAACTAACAGTGTATTTTATGTTAAATCAATTGATCCTGGTTTTCCCTGTGGACGTAAAATAGGAAGAAATATTATAATGTTTCATTATAAAGACATAAGTTAAGTAGTTTCCCCTTGCTTACCAGAAAATTTCTTATTCAACATACACAGATGTAGATGTTTACATGTGCATGACATGATGTGATTGGTCAGTTCTCCGAGCTCAGTCTGTTCTAGTAATGTCCCCGTTTCGGTGTGGTGGGCCTTCCAATGTGGCACAGAGAGACATGCTCATCCACTTCAGGCTTCTGTCTATGCCCAGAGCTCTGTCTGTTGCACATGCAACATGAGTTTTGGTTAACAGATCTGGAAACACTAGCTAGTTTTCTCTCTTATTTGATGAGTGAGGTTATCAGCCTTATTTAGCTTCTTTAATTAATTTTAATTATCAATAAATATTTAAAAGTTCTACCTTATTCAAATTAAATAAATGGGATGATAGGCTACAGTCTGTAGGCTCAGGCAAATAGAACAAACTATCTCTTCCTATTTCCTATTTCCTCTCCATACTGAGGACAAAGGGATACCTAATCTACCATGGTAACAGAGCCGTATGTAAAACATTTTTCATAACTCAAAGATTTCTTCTTCTGATGTTTCAAAATATCCAGTAATCTTTTTTTTTTTAAAAAAAAATTGAAAACCCTTTAACCTTCATAAGACTGACCTTTTTCTTTTTTTCCTGAAAGTAATATCAAAATTGCCCTGGTTGAAATAATTTTGAGGAAAATTGATCTCTTCCAGAATTCTTGTTGGAAGAAGAGGAACGATCATTTTAAGCACTGTATAGTGTCAGTAGAAAAAAGATAAAACTTCACCACCAACAATCAACAATACCCAAGTGTATTTTGGCGTGCTTATCATTTTTTTCATTTCCTTTTTATTTCTTTTTGTTAGCAAGGGGCATGTTGCAAGTGCGGGGACAGGGGGAGTCTGAGAGGATATATTATATGGATTTTTTTTCAAGAATATATTATATGGATTTTGCCAAGAATAAAGATGTTTTAGAGACTGGAAAATAAGAGATTAAAAAATAATCTCAAAGTGCTAAACGCTGATATTTCTTTTCTTGGTTATTCATTTATACATTATCTTATATATGAGGAGCCCTCACAACAACTGTTTGTCTGAACATGTACTCTAGATATCCATGAGAACCCAAGTGAGCACAAGCAAACACGTCCCATCTCACTTCACCAAATCTCTGAACATTCCCAGTTACTTCACTGTTCTAATATTCTATATCAATTTTCCATTCACTTCCCTGTGCCACAGAAAGCTACTAATGATACTTTAGAAAAGGGCAAAATTTCTCAATGACCACTATAAAAATAAAAGTTTATTTCCATACATATAGCTTATCGACAATTTTATCATTTCATTTAGCACAGTCAATTTATTGATACAGAATTTACCAATCATTTCTATATAAGTGCTTCAGTATGTAACAGTAGCTGCATTTAGTCACAAATAAATATCTTCTCTTTGTATCCATTCTTGCTTTATGGTACTGTCTGACTTAAACCTGAATAATTTCCTTTGCTTGTAATGTTTCAAATACACTGCTTTAAAATTAATTTCTGTTTATTTTACTAGCATATCTTTGTCACTGCTGAAATCAGAAATGTTTGACAGTTTAATTTTTAATACTCTGACATTAGAACTTTAAAATTATACTAAATTTCCAGTTTATGCACCAGGAAGATACTTCTGTATATATACTGCATGTGAATCAATTTGATTAGCATGTTATAATCATTCAGCATCAGTGCACTGGGCAGAGCCTCCAGTTCTAAGGGCATTTTGCCTCATGTAGAGCATATCAGCACTGTAACACAATATATAACAATATATGTATAACAATAAATGCAGCATCATAAATAGAAGCCTAATTATCAAGCCACAAAGTAAAGCATTCAACTGAAATAAGATGATATTTTTTAGAGCATACTTTATCCCTGCAGGCCTACTGTAAAGAGTTAGTTAGCAATTTATTCCATACATATTTGTGTATATGTATTTAAGTGTACATATGTGTGTATGTGTATCTATATGTATGTGTCTGTGTATATTTACATACATGTATATATTTGTGCATATGTATATATATATTTATATATAAACAAGTATGTATATAAAATGTGTGTTTTCAAGTTTGTATGTGTATATATGTGTCTATATATATGTGAAGATAATAAATGAAAATTAATGCTTAATTAATTTTTGTATTTAACTCCAGATAACTTATAGTCTAAAAACAGATGTAGATACACAAAATTATAGGCAATAGGTAAATACTTTCTATTCTTTTCTATTTTTCTTTACAAGTTACAGAAACCTAATTATTCAGCATCTCTATATAGAGTAAACTGTTAAGACTTTAAGGTTAAATGGTCCTTACTTTGATTTTAGTGCATTAGACAATCCTTTGTGCAAAGCACTGTATTTTATAGATGCCATCACTAGACTCATCATTGTGCATGCTAAATTCACTTAGCATCAATATAGCTATATAGAGAGATTTTTTTCACTTTTCTATATCTAGAGTATATTTGATACCTTTGAAAACAAAACATATATAAAAAATTTGAAAAACGGAAATGAAATGTAAATATAGAATATATCCAATAAAAAAGCAAAAAAATTGACTAATTTTTCACAATATTTAAATGTGAATCAATACTAGCAATTACGTATTGGTGATTTATTGATCCTATGCAAACAGCTATTAATTAATGTATTGATTGGGGAATTCTGGATTATATTTAAAAATAGTTTATATAAAATATCTGTCTAGGTATATGCATCTTGAATATTCACAAAAATAAAGGTTTATACTAGCAAATACAAAGGGACTGATTTATAAACTAAATACTTTCAGCTATGTTTTATATCAACTATTTTTAAGAATATGTACTTTCAAAATGTTAGGAGGTATATATGACTGATTTCATTTCCATCCTCTGAAATAACATTAGCATGTAGCAAAATTTTGGTTGTACCTGAAGAGTCCACCTTTGCTCCAAGCACCAGCTTTTAGGAACATTGGGATTGCTTCAAGTACTATATGTGTACATGTGTTCAGGTTCTCTTTTCTATTCTACTATCCTGTATAAGGCACCAGCCACTGGGGGAAGTCAGAGATTTAGCATCTCTGACTGAAAAGATTAGTCTATATCCTTAGAAGTTCAAACTGCACAGGACATACTTATGGTACTTGGACTGAGAAACAATTTTGTCTGTTAGGAAATTTCGATAATAGGTAGATTACAGTGAATACGAAAGGTGAAAATTTCCCTAAATACTCATACATGAGGATTTACAATTCTATTCTAAGTGAGATTCTAAAGCCACACATAAGCCTTCTTTGTTTCATTTTCTCATAAATATGACATTTCTTAGAAGAAAAACTAGATATCATTTTACTCTCTAAAATAGAATTAAGATAAAGATTATATTGGCTTTGGGATAAGAATGATTAATGAATTTCATGAACTGTTTCTAAGCTCAACATATGAAATGAACTCTGATTTTAAGTGCATAAACGACATGTGATAGTTATAGTTGAATTGGATACATTCAATTCAATAAGGCATGAAATAATTAATGAAATATCAAGTACCATGTGAAAGAAACAGAAAGTGGAGCAGAGGAGGCACAGGGAATGAAGAGAAAAGAAGAGGGAAAATTACCAGGAAAAAGATAGTAAAGGGTCAGTAAATATTCACTCTCACTTATAATACTGATACACTGTAAGCATGCTTAGGAAAATATTAAAGGAAAGAGACACAGAGGGGTGATTCCTTTTCGGTATTACATTTATTTGATTTTAGGGCTGTATGTACATGTGTGTGTGTGCATGTACACTGTGATGTTTGTATATGCATGAGGGCACATTAAGCCATTACAAGCATGTGGAGATCAGAGGACACCTATGCACAGGTATTTCTCTCCTTCCACTGTGGCATCAGTCTTAAGGATTTTTTCCAGTTAAAGCTAATTTAAATTGGGCACAAAGCTTCTGTCCTCAGACCTTGGAGTTACGTTGTGATGTTGAATGTGATGCTGAATGATTTAAGTTTAGATTTATGGAGGAATTTCTATAACAAATTGAAAATATTTTTGAGAAATTTTAACTGGATTTTTTAGATACGATGTGCCAGTTTTACATACTCTTCCAGTGTGAAAGTAAGTAATTCTACTACTGGAATGTCAACATAGCACTGAAATGTATGGAGTGCATGCATATTTTCTAGTTCTTGTTGAAACATAAATCTTATTACAAAATAAAGATATATTTCTAAACCATAACAATTATTAAAGTAGACATAAGTCAGCCAAATTTTCAATACTATAAATCTTAGACACATATGTTAATAGGTTCTGTATATAGACATAGCCATTTCTTACTATTATTTTAATTTCTAATGTGACATCACCATGGCAGTAAACACCCTGTATGACACATTACAGTAAAATACATATAGATGGTTACCAATATTTTTCTACATTAAATTCCCAGTGATGTACACACCATACACATAAATTAGTCACAATATTTGTTTCCATTAAAATCACAAATATGTATAGAATATGAAATATCCCAAAACAAGCATTATGCAGTACTATTGATGGTCAAATAAAATACATTAGAAAAGTACACTATTGTCTTAGCTCAAATTTTCCCTGCTTCCACTTCTAGGCCGTGCAGCTATCCACCTGGCAGATCTAGAACCCCTTTCATACAGATGCTGTGTTGTAACCATTTAAATGAATACCCGTATTATCTTCTACCTTGGGAAATCCTATAATGGAACAGCCTCCATGAATTCAATAGCTAAATAGAAATTCTTATCAAATTCTTGATCTTTGGCAACACCCCAAGCAGTCTAAACATATGCAGAATTCAAGTATCTAAAAATATTGGGCACATTTATAATACTAATGGAATATTCCCTGACATACAAAATCATTGAGAATAATGAATATATTTTGGAAGCTCTAAATCTCAACTGGTTGTTTAAATAGAAAATCGATTAAAATATAATGAGTGAAATTCTTGGTCTGTAGATAACAACCTTACTTTTTATTCTCTGCCTTCTGTTTGTCTAACTAAAATTAAAGTAGGAGAGTCAACTGCAAAAGTAAAATAAGAAGAAATGTCTACCTCATAAGAAAAAACTGAATCTATACCTAACATAGGTATAGGCGCTATGAGCTATGAAAATATTTCAACTCTATTTTGTTATTTTTTCCTGTGATAATTTCATGAAAATATAAGTCAAAGACTTATAGAATTTGACTTAAGAATAAGTCAAAATTCTACATAATGCTGCATTGCTTCAGAATGGTGATAATATCTGTGTACAACTTCAGTGAGATGTACAAAGTATTAGACTGGGAAAAAATTTAGTAGCTTCCATAATCCAGCTATGTGATGTTTTATTTGTGAGGTCATAATGTCAAAATGATTTTCCTTAAAGAAAATCACCCCAGAGTTCCATTCAGAAGTCAGAATCAATGCATTGGTAGTTCACTGTTGGACTTAAATTCCAAAGTATCAACTATAATTGTAGTTAATCTACTTGAAAGGCATCTTTAGAATAAAAAATGTTACCTTCAGCTTGTAGTCAAAACATGAGCTGCTGGGAGGAATGCATGGCGGGGCACCTTCTAAAGGATTGGTTTTGCAAGACAGACACATCTTTCAAATGATGGAAATAAATCACCAGAATGATGTAGTTGCTGGTGTATTTTCAAGAGAGCAAGCAGTATGTCACCATTTAAGGAAACACAACCATCAGAAAAATAAAAGTAGACATTTCTCTTACTTCTCTCCTCATGATGCTCAGTGCAAGTGACAAAGTGATACAGATGACTAGGTAACAACGTAGCAAATAAACCTGGACCTCTGGCTTCAGATCTTGACTCAATCACTCAGTTACTGGGTAACCACAGATGAATTTACTAGTACCTTATTTTTTTCATCTATCTTTAGACAAGTGTTAGTAAATGCCTTATATTATTGGTTCTGATTAAGTTATATAATATTTATGAAGTTAAATAATGCTTTCCATGTAATAAATCTTGAATTGTCTTTTACTATATGATATGCAGAAAAATAATAGATCAGTATTGGAGAAAATATTGTGAGAAACAAAATTTGGGGATTAAATGTAATAACTAAAGAACATTTTCATTTAGAACCTGCAAATCCTATTATGCAGCAAATATTGAGACTGTGCAAGGAAGGGAAGTGTTATACCCATACTTTATTTACAGTTATCTCTCAGGATCCCAGGAGAATTATATCAGTGTATTTTCTAGTATAAAACTTGCAAATAATCTAAACATTTCTCCCATATATTCTAAATCATATTCAAATACTTTGCACAATCCTAGATTATGGATTCTGTGTAGACAGTGGTTATATTGTGTTTTGAGGGAAAGATGATGATAAAATTTTGCATGAGCTTAGTACAGACAAGGCAGTCACATGTCTCAAAGTTTCAAAATGTGATTGGTTGAATCTTTTGGAGTAATATTTATATGCTAAAGTATATGTGCATATACATGATATACAGAAGGAAAGATGAATATTTAATTTCAAAACATTGAAACAAAGATCAAAATGCATACCCTGAAAAATGAACACTGTCATAAGCAAGAAATACCTATTGGTCATATTTTAAACATGCTACAAGTCTTACACTCCATTGAAATTGGTACTTATATCACTAATTAATTTTACCAACTGCAAGCATAAATTTGTTGTAGAGAAATATCTTATGTGGCTAAAATATGCATGCAGTGTAAACTGCAATCTATGCTTAAAATATGTGAGAAAATACAATGAATTTCAAACTATCTAAGGGTGAATCTCCAAAAGTAAGGATATATTTGTATAATTAATACTCAGTATGTTAATCCTTCTGAAATATCTATGCTAAAAATGAAATAATTATGAACTTGAGGCTAAGGACAACAAATAACTTTACCATTTTCCCATAAATGAACTTTGAAATATTAAATAAGCTAAGGAATTGCATCTTTTTACTTAATTTAGAACTACACAGAAAAATTATGTTTCAAATAGATGCATGATTGAAAGATTATGTTTTAAGAGAAACAGCACAAGTGCATATAAATTATATTTGAATCAATGCTCCATAGGAATAAATTTTCAGACTTAGATCACCTTTACCATTTAATTAGCTTGTTTGCATAATTATTATTTTCCCAAAGCAATAAATATATGATTGGTAGTGCCTGGCATAGTCACCCTTAGGAATTTTTGAAAACAAACAATAAACAAAACAGTACACTCAATAAATAAAATTATATTAGCTCATTGCATGGAAATGATACATTCTTAATGATAAAATGAAAGAAAGCAATATGTCAGGGATTCTCACATGGTGACAAAATATGATTCAGTAGTAGTGCCTGAGTCTTGATTGGTGTTTAATTGCCATTTCTATTTTAAATATAAACATACTAATTTAAATATTAGGAATTCCCTAGAGTTTCAGGATATTTGATCGTATTGGGAACTCTAAGATGTTGACCTGGAAAAACCTTATTGTGGTGTGGGTCAGCCCTTGCACACACTTTAACCCAAGAGCTTTCTGTAAATAAAAGATAATAAAGTCAACATTAAGTCAAGAAGTGGAGCAAGCAACCAGTTAAGAGGGAGAGAACATAAGAAAGAAGAAAGGAGGGTCTTTTGAATTGAAGGGTATTTAAGACATCATGGAGAAGAAAGGACGGTTTCCCTCTGGGTCTTTGGTGGAGTAGGAAGGTCAACTGGGTGCTTTCTCGGCATCTCCAAGCTAACAGGCTTTCACCAGTGTCTGGTTTCTGAGTCTTCATTTGGTAATTCAAAGGCTTCGGATTTTATTTTTAAAACAACAGCCTAGGAAACATGTCTCTGAGAATATCCATGAGCATGTGTTTGCAGAGATTTAATGGAGGAGTCAAGAGCAAGAAGATAGATGGATGTTCCCAGTACATCCCAGATGCTCTGTCCGTGGAATGAAGAAGAGGAGAAAAAAAAGCAAAAGGCCTACTCTCTGCCCTCAACTACACTGTAACAACCTCCTGAGACTCTCAAATCCATGCCTGATGAGAACATGATGAAGACTCTCCAACTACTAAGCAAAATAAGCCTGTTCTTCCTTAAGAAAATGGGCATAGGGGACTTTGGGGGAGTGCAGAGCCAGGAAAGGGGAAATCATATGAAATGTACATAAAGATGTTTCTGTCAGGTTTCTTGCCATATTTGGGGGAAAATACTTATGCTGAATACTAGAATCAAGGAGTCTGAAAGTTGCTGTGATAAACACAACTATGTAGGTGGGAAAGCTTTGGAAATGGTTCTCGGAAATTATATGGAAGAATTAGAGGCTGTGCACTACTGAATCCTAAAAGATTGTAAGCAAAGCTTAACAGGCCATTCAGACAGGAGGACATTTAGAATACAACTCTAATTGTTACAGACTAGACTACCATAATTAAAAGACCAACAAAATTACCTAGAGGGCATGCTTCCACCCATAACACTTTTCAGCTTTATGAAAATGCAAATTTATTTACCGAGAGAGAGTTCAAATTAAAAAGTCAGTTTAAAAAGTTCCTTTCTCAAAAGCAGAGATCAAGGGAAATGTTTTGTTTTTTTTTCAGGTACAGCAGCTAAGACAGGAGGAAGTCAGAGCCTATCTCCAGATGGCAAGGGAACTCAGTAACATTGTTTACACAGTGCTAGTTCTAGAGAACACACAATTAGGAATATAGTGGAGGCTTGTTCCAAGATTCTAGAAAGCTACTGACATCAAACAATGCTTCAATGTGAGCTCCCGAGGATACCCCGAGTAAGGCTGTGAAGATGAAGTCCAAGAAGCAACTCCAGAAGTTTGAAAATGCCATGATTATGGAATGTCCATCCAAGAGGCTTGTAACCCTGGACAGGAGGTAAATGACATGTGATGCTGATGGCATATACAGAAGGATGAGCCCATCCGAAGCTATTAGAATAGATTACTCCAGCACAAGGACAAGATGCTGAACTTGGAATTGTAGAATTTAGTGTTTTCCTTGGTTTCACAACTTATTGTATGCATCTTTCATTGTTACCCTCCTCTTCTGTTTTGGAGTGGAATATTTCACTCTGTGACACAGTGTATAGGCAGTACTTAATGTAATTTTTTATTTTTCCATATCTAACAGATTGCCTTAAATTACAGATATATTTTGAACCATGTTAGAACTGTTTGGATATATGGGACTTTTTTCTTATAGAGGAACTAAATACATTTTGATTTGTGAGATGACCATGAGCCTCGAAGAACCAGGGGTAGAATGATTCAAAATGGTATGTTAACATGTCAAGTAAATATAAAGTGGATTATGACAATTTTCATTGTCAACTGGAATGTATTTGTAATCACTGAGAGAATGCATCACTCACTCTGTGAGAAAATGTCAAATATAATTTACGACGGAAGGAAGATCTATTAAAAATATGGGTGCCATTAATGAATGGGTTGTTGTTCTAGATTGAAGAAAGAGTGCAGGAGACAGTGAGTACTGCATGGATACTTGTACCCATCTAATCTGCACTGTGGATCCCTTTCACATTCCATCCCACTGTGATGGACTGCTCCCACACTTGAGCTATGAAATACCAGTCCTCCTCATTCTGATTGTGTGGGTTTTCTATCATAGCAACAGAAGAAGTACTTAATACAATTTATATGTTTATATTCTTTTTATCTAAACCAATAATGGCAATATGTTGCTCATTAATATTGTTTAATTCTACACTAACAATCAACAGTAGTATATAAGAGTTAAATCATTCAGAGCATTACCAGAAAGCAAATGGAATATTTTAATTTATATTTCATTAAGTAACCAGAAGGTACATTTTCACCCAAATCTGGAGTGCAAGTTAAATGAACTTATTTTTCCATTTTTATATATACATGAATGCATCAAGAAGTACTTAAGTTATATTATAGCACACAGTCCCTAGGAAACATTTCTCTGGGTGGGAAAGAAGGTAAAAATGTGTGCATAGGATGTGCAGGAACCTTTCCTAATATGTAAAAGGATTCACTTTCTTTCCCCATTTGAGTGTGTGTGTGTGTACAAGCCAAGGCTTGCATGTGGAGGGAGTCAAAAGACAATGGCTGAATAGGTTACCCCCTTCCAGCCTTTAAGTTTTAGGGATTGAACTTAAGTCATTTGGCTTGGTGACAGGCACTTTTCCACACAAAAGCATACTTTCTGTCTCCAGACATTATTTATTACTTTAATGTGTAATTCCAGCATGCTTTTAGATTTCAAAGAATATCTGCCCAAGTTCATATAGGACAAAATAAGTGAATGGATAATGCAAAAGGAGCAGTGTGGAATAGTGACACCCAAGGCATGCCAAAATAGCTGAGTAATAAATAAAAAGTAACATATATTCAATATGATGGTTTGCTGACATAAAAATAAACTATCCATTCTTATTTTCTTTTATTTATCTATATTTCAGTCAAAAGTAAATTAACACAGCATGCTGCCATATCAACAACTACTTTCTCTAAAGAATATAAAACATATACTATCTAATGTGTTTGGTTGTAGAAGGCATCATACATTAGCCCTAACAATGAATATTAATGGAATAATTTTTCTTTGAGACAGGGTTTCTCTGTGTAGCCCTGGATGTCCTGGAACTCACTCTGTACACCAGGCTGGCTTTGAACTCAGAAATCCACATGCCTCTGCCTCCCAAGTGCTTAGATTAAAGGTGTGTGCCACCACCACCCGGCTGGAATAATTTTTCATACCTGCGAAATTTCTCCAAACTTAGTTACTTCCATGAAAGGTAGTCCTTCATCTCTTCCCATCTTACTGACTAAGCTTAAGAACCAACATACAACACTAAATTCTACAAATTTAAGTCGATAATACATTTCAACTTTGAGACTTAAGTGATCAACTTTTTAGCCATAGACCTATGTATTCAGTAAAAATATTAATGGAAAAGAAAAACATGTATTGGTCATTTACTTGATAGTTATGCATTCTGCATTGCCATGTCTAATTAAGCTTCCACCCTGTTTGGTAGTGTCTCATTGATCATAAGCAGTTCTGAGGAATGCCATCAACAGAGATTGTGACTTATTGTGACTATAATAGATATATTAAAAAGGGAAACTATTTACAAATGGGAACATGAAAAGGGTAATGTTGTAGAGAATTTAAGAGTGACCACACAGCAAGCTATGATCAGTGAAAACTTTTGTCCTACAGACAACTCATGCTTTAGTAGGAACTATTAAGAAAGCCAAGGGTGAATTACCATGTGTCTGACAGTCTCTAAAGTGGACAAAGACCCACTGCTGTGAACCTGTACCTCCCCCATTTATCTTATATAACCATATGTCTTATAAATCTACTATACCACTTTAGGGGATAAGCAAGATATCTCCACTGTGTAAACTCCCTATATACTGTGGCAGAAACTCCACTTCTTTCATATGTGTATTTATTTCTGTCAGCATGAGGGAAGCACACATCATACTGAAAAAAATAAGTTTTCACTGAAAAAAAATGATTGAAATTCACAACCTGGGATTTTCTCAATAATATACCATCAGTAATTTACTTAACCTCCAAACACCTAAATTTCTCTGAAATTCTCTTGCTAGGTGTATAAAAGGAAATTTTCTTCTTTTGTATATACTTGATAGGCCACAAGACAAAATTTATTTTCAAATTCTTTTGTTTGATTTCTTATTCATTAGTAGTTTTGCATTCAATATTCAAATCTAGGGACTATTTTAGATTATATATTTATATATAAAGTTCATTCATTGGTAATAGACTATGTATAACTGTTTTCTTCTTTGGAAGAAAGTCACATAATGAGAATATTCCACATACTTGTGGAGTAAGATGGCCTCTTTCCACAGCCATCTTTAGCCCTATGTAGTGCTGAATAAGAGGCTATGACTCTATGGCATTGAAACACATTCCAACATCTGAAAATCCACCGAACATTTGTTAGAACATATGCTGTGAATAAATTATGTTCTGCCGCTTATTAGAATGACACTGAGCTTAGGCAGCAATACCAAAGGACAGCAGAGTGTGAGCCTCCAGTACGTGGTTGGTAGGAATACAGAGCAGTTCTCAGTTTGTAAAGAAGTGAGATGAGCCTGTGAAGTTGGACTTTAGTTAAATAATCACATTAAAGCACTCTGAAAATGTATAAAAATAGAAAGGCTGGGGCTCAGTATTTACTTAATTATAGTATTTAACACATGGATTGGTTAAGACCTCATGTAAATCAATTTTGTGATTTTTTTTCTTATAGTTAAGGAGTAACTCCCTAAACATTGAAGCCATGAGTCAATCATTACTGGAATCACTATGAAGTGAATACCTCTTTACAGTGATCTAAAATCTGTTATTTGTTCTGTCAGTCAAAGCAGGTAACCTTATATAAAGGAAACATGCTTTTGTTGTCATTTGTTATATTTGTATGAAGGAAATCAATGGTATATTACTTCATTTTATAAGATCTTCTAGACATGCTAAAATTTTATGGCACTTTTCAAAGCCATTTAATCAGCAGAGTTAAATAAGGAACTAAGAACCCATGTGGTCTTTTCAAACTCTGACACAGAATAGTCTCTCTACCTTATTTTTTACAGTGAATTCATTCAAGTGAAGCATTCCTTTAAAAGCATTGCAAATCTGCACCTACACAACTTGTCAGCTCCCCACACGATCAAAAGCTGAATTGCTCCTACAAAATAGGCCTTTACTAGAGATCTTGAGTTTGCTTCAGGTCATATTTAACCCTCTTTGCGTTTCTGGCTTGCCCCTTAATACAAAGTAATGCTCGAATCATTACATCAAGTACTTTAAGTAGAACAGCACCTTGGGAGTGATTTAATGCAGCCTAAAGTCAAATGTAATAATCTTTTACACAACGCCTCTCCTCAGGTTGATATTATAAACCCAAGAGGTTGAGATTTCCCATAAATAAAAAACTTTAAAAATTAATTCACAGAAAATATAAAACTGGGCTGTAAGCAAATAATAAATACAATGAAAAGAAGTGCTGTGATTCACAGCCCACTGTATTTATTAAAGCTTTAAATGCATTATTGTTGTGTTATTGGATCATTAAGTGCTAATAATATTATAGTATGAGTTACCACAGAGTATCACCATTAAAGATCTCCTTTAATTTAAAAACAAAAAGTTCCAAAACCGTTTGCAATATTTTTGTCAACATCTCCCAACCATTGACTTTATTTAGTTTATTCCCTTCTTCTCTCCTGCTCTCAAGTCTAACTACTGATCTTACACTATAAAGGGTAGCTCTCTACCCCTGAGATATGCTTTTGAACAGATGCTGAGGAAAGATGCTCTATGAAGCATTCACGAAAGTCATGCCTCCACAGTCATCTGTTATCACACAGAATCTCAGTCCCTCTTGTCAGGTTCAGTCAATAGCTACCCAGGACTCCCTCCTCTGTCCTATTCCAATCCTTTGTGATTCTGAGTCTTTTTTACCATCACTGATCCCAGGCAATTACTGTACTGCTTGTTATCAAAACCAATACAGCTCAAACAACTGTGCTCAACAGCCATATAGCTCAGACCCATGGTTCCTTACTTATTCTAACTCTTTGCAATTAAACAAAAAATGTTAAAACATATTATAATGTTCACCTGCTTAAATACTTAAATGACTTTCAACTGAATGTAAAAAAGAAAACACAATTCCATATCTTTCATCCTCTAAGTTCTTCGTCAGGCATATCTTACCTTAATCATATGTGGTGCTTCTCTGCGTATATTAGTAATTACTGACGTGTAATTTCTGAGATATTATACATTATCAACCAAGCCAATGGGAAAGGAGGAAGGCAAAAGGAGGAAGGAAAGAAGGAAGGAAGGAAGGAAGGAAGGAAGGAAGGAAGGAAGGAAGGAAGGAAGGGTGGATAGTTTTCTTTTGGATAGAAGTTTTAATGTACAAGCTATGACAACATTAAAAGCATGACTACAGAGGCTTGAGATATCTGGTCAGTTTCTAGTACAAAGGAAGTATCTAAAGACTGACATTCATGTTCAGCTCTATTTTTTCTCCTCATTCAGTTCAGGAACTCAGTCCATGAAATGGTATGACACTTAGAGTAAGTATTCCCACATAAGTTTACCAGATCTAGACAATTCCTCACTCCAGTCCTAGAGGAATATCTCCTCAGTGATTCCAAATCCTGTCCTGTTGACAGTGTCAGCTGACATCTCACACCTATGCCTGTAACTGAAATTCCAGTTCATACAGTACAGTTTCAACCCTTTCTTGACAGAAATCAAATCTTTTTCATTCTTGCTGCTATTGTACAAAAGAGAATCTACTACAGGTTCTCAAAATTTCAGCTGAATCATCCCAGGAATGTACTCTGGGGCAAAAAAAAAAAAAAAAAAACACAGTATGGGCCAGATAACTAGGGCTACATGTGAGAGTTTAAATAAGGATGACTTCTATAAGTTAAAATATTTGAATGTTTAGACGACGGGGATTTAAAAAGAATGAAAGAATTAGGAGGTGTGATCTTTCAGAGGAAATGTGTCATGAGGAGTGGGCTTTTGGGTTTCACCTGTTCTAGTCACACCCCTCTTATCCATCAGAATATAGAATTCTCAGCCAATTCCAGGTCTACCTGAATTCTACCATATCACAAAGAGTGGACTTTTGGGTTTCACTAGGTCCAGTCACACCTGCTTATCCTTCAGAATATAGAATTCTCAGACATTTCCCAGTCTACCTTCATTCCACCATGCTCCCCATCATGACAACAATGTCCTAATGCTAAGCAACCCCATAATTAAATGTTTTCTTTCAAGAATTGCATTTGCCATACTATCTCTTCACAGAAAAACTGACAAAATTCCTTCATTGACAATTTAGGCACATGAGAAATCAATTGTTTATGGCTACAAATTATACCAGGTATGGGTAGTACCCAAGACCAATCTTCACCAGAAAACAAGGTGCTATAGAGCATTTGAGGACATGATTAGAGCAACAGGATCATAGGATAAATGTCTTGTCAGACACATTCATCTGTTACTGGAAAAATGTGATAATAACTAATTTGTACTCAGTCTTCCTCTCCCCTGGCATGCTCCATCATTTTCTTCTGTAGAACCAATATGAACATGTTCCAGTTTACCACAAACCCTGGGTGCAAAAAGAAAGTTAGACTTCTAACTGAGAACATTTATAGGGTACATAATTTTAATTATAAATATATATTTTAAAATTATATATACATATATAGCTTCAATTACCATTAAAACTATATTATATTATATATGTACATTATATAATATATATAAATCTAATAATTATATTATATATTATATATAATTGAACAAAAATAAATACAATGGAACTGAAACAATCACAAAATACTGACATGCCTCACTGAGTTTTTGCAAATTATTTTACAGAGTTAACATAAAATAATTTTTAATAAAATAGCACTACATAGTTTTAAGTTCAAAATACTTGGTCTCAAAATTGTTCTCTTTGCATCTCAAGGTAGTTCTTATTGCTTAGAAATACCTTATTATGGGGGAAGATAGTTTAAGGTTTCTAAGATAGTAATACTTTAGTATCAATATTCATACATACTTATGATGCATTTATGTCCCATACACCTCCATTTCTTTATCTCCAAACCCCCACCAACATTTGATTCTCCAGTGTTATAATAAAATGTTGGGTTCCTGGTCAGACAGGACAAGCAGCCCCAGGTACTGAGATATCCCTAGTTTCAGATCTCTGGGGATGCAGGGATCCAGGCTGCGACCTGCACACAGGACCTTGGCATATCTCCAGTTCCTCTGTGTGCCAGCCAGGAATGGGTGGGTCCTGTGCCCTGCGGGGTGTCCTGCACACAGAGGGGCTCCCAGCTACCACCTTCACTCCCTGACAGAGCAAACAAGCAAGCACAAGGTTCACAGAGACAACTGAGTATAACATTGCTTGGAGCAAGATACACCAGGGCTCCAACAGCACCCAAGAGGAGGGCAGCACATAAGCAATCTGTGCCAAAGGAAACCCAGTCATCCAGTGGTGCTGAAATAGCCTTGCAGGCTCACAGGGGGTTCAAGCACCAGCCAGTGACAACAGGACAAACTAACGCCAAAGATAACCAGATGGCAAAAGGCAAACTTAGGAACATTACTAACAGAAATCAAGGCAATATGGAAGAATCCGAACCCAATTCTCCAAAAACAGGAAGTCCTGGACACCCCATCACACCAAAAAAAAACCAAGATTTGGATTTAAAATCACTAGTCATGATGCTGATAGAGGAACACAAGACATAAATAAATCTCTTAACGAAATCAGGAGAAAATGGATTAAAAGTTAGAAGCCCATACAAGGTAAACACAAAAATCATTTAAAAAAATTCAGGAGAATGTGGGTCAAAAGGTAGAAGCCAATAAGGAGGAAATGCAAAAATCACTTAAAGAAATACAGGAGAACTTAGGTCAACAGGCAGAAGTCATGAAAGAGGAAACACAAAAATCTCTTAAAGAATTAACTTAAAACACAAACAATCAAGTGAAGGATCTGATTCACTCAGGAACTAAAAACAGAAGTAGAAACAACTAAGAAATCACAAAGGGAGACAACTTTGGAGATAGAAAGCCTTGGGAAGAAATCTGGGGCCATAGATGCAAATATCAACAACAGAAAACAAGACATAGAAAGAATCTCAGATGCCGAAGACACCATAGAAACCATGGAATAAACAAAGAAAATGAAAAATGCAAAAAACTTGTAACCCAAAACATCCAGGAAATCCAGGACACAATGAGAAGACCAAACCTAAGGATTATAGGTATAGATGAGAGTGTAGATTTACAAGTTAAAAGGCCAGCAAATATCTTCAGCAAAATTATGGAAGAAAACTTCCATAACCTAAAGAGAGAGATGCCCATGAACATATAAGAAGCCAACAGAACTCCAAACAGACTGGACAAGAACAGAAATTCCTCCTATCACATAATAATCAAAACCTCAAGTGTACTAAACAAAGAAAGAATATTAAAAACAGTAAAAGAAAAACGCCAAGTAACATATAAAGGAAGACCTCCCAGAATTACACCAGATTTCTTACCAGAGACATAGAACATTTCATCCTATACCAAAAGAATATACCTTTTTCTCAGCACATCATGGTACCTTCTCAAAAATCAACGATATAATTGGCCACAAGAGATAACTCAACAAATGTAGGAAGATCGAACTAATCTAATTCCTCCTATCAGATCACTATGGAGTAAAAGTGGTCTTCAATAGCAACAAAAACAACAGAAAGCCCACATACTGAACAATAGTCTACTCGATGATAACTTGGACAAGGAAGAAATAAAGAAAGAAATCAAAGACTTTTTAGAATTTAATGAAAATGAAGGCACAACTTACCCACACCTATGGGACACAAAGAAAGCAGTACTAAGAGGAAAACTCATAGCCCTGAGTGCCTCCAAAAACAAATTGAAGAGAGCATACACTATCAGCTTAACAGCACACCTGAAAGCCCTGAAACAAAAAGTTAATTCACCCAAGAGGAGTAGAAGACAGGAAATCATGAAACTCAGGGCTGAAATTAATCAAGTAGAAACAAAAAGAACCATATAAAGAATCAACAAAACCAGGAGCTGGTTCTTTGAGAAAACAAACAAGATAGATAAAGCCTTAGCCAAACTAACCAAAGGGCACAGAGACAGTATCCAAATTAACAAAATTAGAAATGAAAAGGGAGATATAACAACAGAAACTGAGGAAATGCAAAATATCATCAGATCCTACTACAAAAGCCTTTACTCAACACCACTGGAGAATCTGGAGGAAATGGACAATTTCCTAGACAGATACCAAATACCAAAATTAAATCAGGATCAAATAGATCATCTAAACAGTCCCATAATCCCTAAAGAAATAGAGGGGGTCATAGAAAGTCTTTAAATGAAAAAAAGTAGGGAACAGATGGTTTTAGTGCAGAATTCTAACAGACCTTCAAAGAATAACTAACACCAATACTCTTAAAACTATTCCACAAAATAGAAACAGAAGAAACACAATCCAACTCATTCCACGAAGCCAAAATTATGCTGATACCAAAATCACACAAAGATCCAATAAAGAAAGAGAACTTCGGGCCAATTTCCCTTATGAATATCAATGCAAAAATACTAAATAAAATTCTTGTCAAGCGAATCCAAGAACACATCAAAATGATCATTCACCATGATCAAGTAGGCTTCATCCAAGCAATGTAGGGATGGTTCAATATATGGAAATCAATCAATGCAATCCACTACATAAACAAACTCAAAGAGAAAAACCACATGATCATTTCATTAGATGCTGAAAAAGCTTTTGATAAAATTCAGCATCCTTTCATGCTAAAAGGAAAGAACAGAAAATCAAGGCCCACAGCCAAACATAGTAAAAGCAATATACAGCCTACATCAAACTAAATGTAGAAAAACTTGAAGCAATCCCCCTAAAATCAGGGACTAAACAAGGCTGTCCTCTCTCTCCATATCTTTTCAAAATAGTACTTGAAGTTCTAGCTAGAGCAATTAGATAACATAAGGAGGTCAAAGGGAAACGAATTGGAAAGGAAGAAGTCAAACTATCACTATTTGCAGATGATATGATAGTATACTTAAGAGACCCAAAAAACTCCATCAGAGAACTCCTACAGCTGATAAACACCTCAGCAATGTGGCTGGCTATAAAATAAACTCAAGCAAATTAGTAGCCTTCCTATACTCAAAGGATAAGGATGCTGAGTAAAAAGTTAGGGAAATAACACCCTTCACAAGCCACAGACCATATAAAGTATCTTGGTGTGACTCTAACCAAACATGTGAAAGATCTGTATGACAGGAATTTCAAGTCTTTTAAGGAAGAAATTGAAGAAGACCTCAGAAGATGGAAAAATTTTCCATGCTCTTGGATTGGCAGGATTAATATAGTAAAAATGGCCATCTTGCCAAAAGCAAGCCCCATCAAAATCCCAAGTCAATTCTTTCTAGATTTAGAAATACCAATTCTTAAAATCATCTGGAATAACAAAAAACTCAGGATAGCTAAAACCATTCTTAACAATAAAACAACGTCTGGGGGAATCAATATCCCCGACCTCAAGCAGTACTACAGAGCAATTGTGTTAAAAACTGCATGGTATTGGTACAGTGACAGGCAAGTAGATCAATGGAATAGGATTGAAGCCCTGGAAGTGAACCCACAGAATTATGGTCACTTGATCTTTGATGAAGGAGCTACAACCATCCAGTGGAAAAAAAGATAGCCTTTTCAACAATTGGTGCTGGTTCAACTGGAGTTCAGCATGCAGAAGAATGCAAATTGATCCACAATTATCTCCTCATACTAAGCTCAACTCCAAGTGGATCAAGGACACTCACATAAAACCAGACATACTGAAACTAATAGAAAAGAAACTGGGGAAGATCCTGGAGGACATGGGCACAGGGGGGAAGTTCCTGAAAAGAAAACCAATAGCTTATGCTCTAAGATCAAGAATTGACAAATGGGACCTCAAAACTTACAGTTTCTGTAAGGCAAAGAACACTGTCAAAAAGACAAAACAGCAACCAATAAATTGGGAAAAGATCTTCACCAACACCACATCCAACAAAGGGCTAATATCCAATATATACAAAGAACTCAAGAAGCTAGACCCCAGAGAACCAAATAGCCCTAACAAAAAATGGGGTACAGAGCTAAACAAAGAAATTTCACCTGAAGACATTCAAATGGCTGAGAAGCACCTTAAGAAACATTCAACATCATTAGTCATTAGGGAAATGCAAATCAAAACAACCCTGAGATCTCACCTCACACCAGTTAGAATGGCTAAGATTAAAAACTCAGGAGACAGCAGGCGTTGGCAAGGATGTGGAGAAACAGGAACACTCCTCCACTACTGGTGGGATTGCAAGAGGGTACAACCACTATGGAATCAGTCTAGCGGTTCCTCAGAAAATTGCAGAGGACCCTGTCATAGCACTCCTGGGCATATACCCAGAGGATTCCCCTGCATGCAACAAGGACACATGTTCTACTACGTTCATAGCAGCCTTATTTATAATAGCCAGAAGCTAGAAAGAACACAGATGTCCCTCAATTGAGGAATGCATACAGAAATTGTGGTATATTTATACAATGGAATACTATTTAGTAATTAAAAACAATGAATTCATGAAATTTTTACTCAAATGGTTGGAACTGGAAAATATCACTGTAAGTGAAGTAACCCAGTCACAAAAAATACATATGAAATGCAATCACTGATAAGTGGATATTAATTAGCTCAGGAGCTCTGAATAATCAAGACATAATTAGCATCATATGATTTCCAAGAAGAAGGAAGGAGAGAACCCTGGTCCTGAAAAGTCTTGATCCAGTGTTGTAGGGGAGTACCAGAACAGAGAAATGGGAGAGGGGTGATTGGGGAATGGGAGGAGGGAATTAGAACTTATGGGACATATGGTGAGTGGGGAACCAGCAAAGGGAAAAGCATTTGGATTGTAAACAAGGAATATAGAAGAAAAATGCCGACCAAAATTGAATTGTCAAAGAAAGTGTTTATTTATCATATAAGTTTTATTTCATCATGAAGAGAAGCCACAAGAACAAACATACAAAAAACCTGAAGGTAGATGTTTGGCTGTAGAAACTAAAACAAAGAATATGTAAGAATTAGGAACTGCATGAGGCACTGAACTGTTGTGTCCTAAAAGTACTGTTTAATACAAGCATCCATTCCTTCTGCCTATTACAATCTCCTACCCCATCTTCCACAATTATTCCTGTGCTTTGAGGAAAGGAGTTTGATAGGTGGTCAATTTCAGATGAGCCTCCTGCAGTCTCTTATTCTCTGTAAGTACTGGTCATTTGTTTCTGTATTGATTATCTACTTCAAAACAAAGTTTCTCTAGTGATGTCTGAGAGTTGCAGACATCTATATGTATACAGATAAGACTTTAAAAAACAGCATATTTCTATACACACTTAGCAGAAGAAATAGTGCTATCTTTCCCCTACAGGAGACTATGACCTGGCCATCCATGGAATTTGGGTTTACTAAATAAAACTTTGCTACAATAATAGGTTTTTACATTGAATTATCAAGTTTTTTTGTTATTTTCCTTCATACTCCCTCCTCTATGCTGCCCACATGAAATGAGGTTTTAAAATATGTGCAGTATTACTTAACAACAAAACCATAAAACATTGGATATGACTCAATTTTAAATGAAAAACAGGATTTATATATAAATAACACTGAATAAATTCATTCAATTAACTCACACAGACACACACACACACACAAATGAGCTTACATTTAGAAATGGTTTAAATGAAGTCAGTTTATAAAGTATATGAAGAAAAATAATAATCCATTCTTTTGTAATCTACTTTGCTTTTGGCAAGAAACTTTACTTCCTTATTTGATAACCAATTTTAGACCAAATTTGGCACATCCTTACTTCTGCTAATGGCAAATACAGAACTTATTATGTTCTAAGACTCATCACTTCTGAGAGCTATTTTGAGTGCATCCCGCAAAACCTGTAGATAAATGGATCAGCTACAGCAGGGTGACTGTGTTCGCCTCTGACGACAACTGCTTATGAAGAGAGCATCATTCATACCATTAGACCTGTCTGAGGGCATTGTCCAATCAATGCCATTCTCCAAGTGTCTGAGCTCATTTGTTTTGATGGTGGTTTTAATGAGAAATACAAAGACAAGGTTTTCTCTTCTTAACTCATGTCCAGGCACTGTGTAGAACACAGAATTCTGCAGCATATCCAGGCATTTTAATTCCTGCCCACTCCTCTAATCATTGCATTAAAATAGAGAGCCACACTAAAAGGCAGATGTTTATACAAAACATTACATTTATACATTACTTGGTGCACGGGGTAACTAGAATCCCTGTTCATGAGCACAATGAACTTTGTAGTATCATCTATTTATGCCAAGACACAACCAATGAGGTAAGTTGGAAAGCTGAATATTATTTAATGGAGTTGGAATACTTGTTAAACTCCATATTATTTCCAAACTTCCTCATCACACCTACTTCCTCTGAATTGTCCAGCTATAGAAATCCTGTTTTTTTACAAGTGGCCATGGCAGATACATCTTCAGAGTCTGAACTTGCAGGCAATTAACTTGCTCAATATCTACAATAATGCTAGGATAAGTCATCTTTCAAATATATTTGAATGTTTCAAATGCATAAAGATTTCCATAAGTTATTTTATGAATTTAAGAACAATATTTTTATATATGAATGACTTTTTCAATTAATTTTACTAACTCAATTTTTATTTCAATAATTGCTTGAGGTTCCATTTAGAGTTTATCAAACACATGTGGAATGACTTTAAAGATAGAATGGCATATTGATTAATGGAAAAATCTCAACAGACTTTTAAAATTAAAATGCGCATCATAGGAAAGCCATCCAAGCCTATCAAATACAGTTGATTTTACTGTGAGTAGAAGAACACTCAGTATCTACCCGTAGAGGTTTGAATAAGAATACCCCTCTTAGGTTCATATGTATGAATGTGTGGTCATCAGGGTGTGGCACTACTTGAGAAATATCAGGAAGGATAGCCTTGTTGAAATATGTATCACCTTGTTGAAGGAAGTGTGTCACTTGGAATTTAAGTTTCAAAAGATTCAGCCAGATCCAGTGTCTCTACTTCCTGCTGCCTAAAGATCTACATGTAGAACTCTCAGCTACTTCTCCAGCTACGGCATCCTCCATGCTTCCCACCATGATGATAATACGCTAAATCTTTTAACCTTCAGGCAATCCCAAATTAAATGTTTTTTTTTTTATAAACATTGTCTTGGCCATGGTGTGTCTTCACACCAATAGAACACTGACAAAGACACTAGCTTCTAAGTGTTAGAGTTAGAAGTTAAGACAAAGAGACAAACATTACAAGGACAGTCTATAGCACACAGTAAACAATGAACATGATCATGAGATGTGTCTCTCAGTGTGTTTTTAAAGTAAAGACTACAGACAACTCTAGTTACTTTAAATACATTTTTCCATTCACTGGAATATATATATATATATATATATATATATATATATATATATTCTGATTCACTATATATTAATTATGCTTATGTGTACATGAACATGTGGATATATGAATCCATAAGTACATATGTGCAGGCATGTGACCCTGGAGCTCATGTCCAGGTCTGAGGACAACAGGTGGGAGTCTCAGGGATAAAAGTAAGTCTTGGTGGATGGTCTCTTTATGTGCTTAGCTATCTTGCTATCAATAATTGCTAATAGTTTGACTGAATAAAAAGACTGATAAGTTTAGAAAGAAATTCTAAATATGTTTCCAGTGGAGATCAGTTTTGATAAGATTTCAGGGAACCAGGAAAAGGGAAATGAAATGTAAATATAGAATATATCCAATTAAAAAAAATAAAAAAAATATGTACACCAAAAAAAATATTTCAGGGAACTCTTCTAGAAACTAAGGCTCTATTCCATGATTGCTCAGGGAAAACATTGTTTTCCCACATTAATTCTTTTTCAATCCACCCCCTGCTTTATCTTCCAAGTCCCCTGCATCTAGAATAATACCACTAAAACAGCTTGAACGCAAAGAGTCCCTTCCTAGATGACCAATATTGAAAGATTGCTGAATACTCTTCCATTTTCACATGCCTCGTTTTTCATTAATTTTTTTAGATATGTATAAGTGTTCTGTGTCCTCCCTCCAGCGTTTGAGCCTTTGGGGGGGCGTTGAACCTCTGGGCTAGCCACTATCTCTAAGCCCTTAAAGTTATGGCCCTTTGTTGTCCATAGAACAATACAGCCTCCTGTTTATTACCTGGGAGCCTTGGCTAGGCAGCACCTGGGGCTAGCCTGGTGCAGCTCTGGGATCAAGGCCCGCCAGACTTACAGTTTCCTGAATCAAGCAGTGGAGTCGACACCCATCAAGTTTGGGAGGAGGGACTCTCCCTAAACTGCCTTAAATTGTCAGACCACAATTAAACTTTAGGCCTCGATCAGCAACTGTGGTCCTGGCCTTTCGTTCTTTTTTCGCAGCCCCACATCTATCCCCAGCTTCTCTTCCAGGGACCCAGTTCGCGGTAGCTGTGGGCAGCAACAGTGTTCCCAGATTCTGACCCTTTTCAGAAAAGAAGCAACATCCTGTTCATCATTGTATACCCAGCATCTCTCTGCAGTTTCATTTGAATTTATGAAATTAGAAATCAGTCATATTGGATGGATATGAGCAGGTTAAAAATGAATTTATAGAGTCAACATGGTAGCGAAGGCATATTCACTGAAAGGGCATAATGCAAACGTGCCAATTTGAGTCCTTGGATTAGTGCACAATTGAAAATGGAAGCTAAAATCAGGGTGAAAATTACAGAACTGTAGATGTGCAAGTGTAAAGGAAACACTGCTTATAAATAACAGTGGGGAAAGGCCAGGTAAAGCTCTGGTTTAATTAAATCTTTCTTCTTTTCCTCCTTCCTGTCTTAAAATACTTGCTGTGTTCACAGAATTTCTTTCTTATCTCCAGAGAAAGATTAGGCTTCCCAAACCAGACCATTAAAGGTAGTTTACAAAGAAATACAATTCAGATAGATGAGAATTCTTTGCCGGGTAAGGGATTTAGCATCACAGGCCTGCTGCCTCCGGTAGCCTTTTACAAAGATTTTCTCCAGAAATAGTCAATATCAAAGGTCACACATTTAAAAAGTCGCTTGCAATTAGAAGCCTAAGGGAACTGCCTAGGATAAAGTGTTTTGGCAAGTTTGTAAGGCCTTTCATTGGGTTGGCAACTGGGTAGACCTTGCTAGCCTGCTAAGCAAGCACAGCAGGTGTGGCCTTTCAGTGGCAGAAAGCTTCCTCTCCAGGGACATCATCCTAACTGTCACTCAGCAGTCTCTGATAAGGAGCAAGAATGCATTTCATAGTGTCAAAGTGTTTTGCTCCATCCCTATGGCCCAGCATCGAAGAGGTGAGGAAGAATGATAGAATGACCCAGGATTAATGACACAAACTTCTGGGCATGTGCTGTGTTTTTAAATGCATGATATTTCCGTGTCAATCCCACAGGAAGAAAATGATGTTATAGCTCATAGAAATCAACTAATTTGCTGAGTGTGGAGATGTCAAAGTGTGCAGCTAGAAGGGCACTTTCAACCTGTTGCACTGGGGTTATAACTGGTGCTCTTTATTTCAAAACAGTATAGGTGTCACAACCCTTGCAACTGACCACTCCACCAGAGCAGGGTTCCAAGAGGAATAAAACAGAAAGAAAGCAAGAGCACTGTTTGTTAGTCAGAGAAACTAGCATAAACTGTTGAAAGAAAAGTTAAGAAAAAAAGGCAAAGGAAAACTACAGGATATATCTCCTTATCCATTAGATAAGAGGAATTAATTACAAAGCCAAGTTTCATGTATCTTGTGCCACAAGGACATTAAGTATATTTACCAACACATTTTCAAAACATATCCCTCTCTTTCCCTTCCCACCTGAAATCCCTTCTTTTAGTTTATGGCTATTCGCAGTGTCCTTTAAACCTTCAGTTTCTCTACTCATCAGGTGCGTCTTTCATCTCTCACTTCCATCTATTCCTGAGAACTCGTCAACTTTCATAGATATTCAGGAACATTTTATCTCCATATATATCCCAATGAATCAATTCTCTCTCCTTAGATCTAGAAAAACTGTATTTCTTAGATTCAATTCAATATAGATTTACTGAATCAATGTATATTTTAAGATATATGAAAAGCTTAAAACCTAAAGGTATTGCTTTCCAGAAATTTAAATATTGAGAGTTGCTTTTAAGTACAGTTGCTTTTAAGACCAATTATAAGAAAAAATTCCAGCTTTGCTTATTACATGGAACAGAAAATACTTCTATTAAATATTTATTTACTTAAGAATAGGAAAATATAACAAGAAACTTTAACTTATTTACTAATCATTATAACAGTGATAACTATAACAGAAATATGTGTGTGAATAGAACATATTAACAATTACATATCCTTTTCTTTGCCAACTAAAAAGGAATGTACTTTCCAATATGGATAACCTAACTGGGAACCTAAGTTCAAAGCAGAAATTACCTACTTTTCCCTCAAATTCCCAAAAGTACTTGATTTTCTGTTTGACTCATGTTTATTGTATTTATGTAAGCAATCTAGTCCTGGTAAACTCAATTTTAATTATAATGGAATTTAAAGGGGAGTTTTCTAACATTTATGTCCTAATTTTCTCCAAGTGATACTGTTTTGAATTAAAACCAGTATGAAATAACGACAAATTGGCTTAGTCCCTAGACATTTACTGCTTCTATGAGGACAAATTCATTTAAAATTTAAATTGCAAACATGAATACAATTTTCTTCAACATAAATTTTTAAGACATTTTAAGGCTGACACTGAAGTCAACAACCGTGAAGCTTCTCAGTCCAGCAGCAGTACCTTCTCACACAATGCACTGTCAATCAGACACAATGCTGTGCACATAGCCTGAAAGGTTTGATGGATCTGGGTATATGAATTTCTGAAAGCCACAATGATCAGATACTTAATTTGCTGGTTAGAAATAAGCATATAGTGATCCAACCATGCTTGGTTCATATTGTTGTCACACTGTAATGATTTCATACTACTTTATCCACTTGAAAAATGTATGACTAGAGACAAGTGCATGCTCATGATTTAAGAATGTGTTTTTACTGGCTTTTTGTACAATTTCAAGCCCTTGAGATTTGATTTTACCAATGCGTTAGTTACTATAGAAACAATGTCTCTGAAGTATGCAAAGCATAGTGCTATAGGACACTTCTGTAGACAGTGAATTTAATATATGCCTATAGAAGCATGTAGAATTGTAAACATTGTCATTATCCAGTACAGGAGGGGTTTGGCCACAGAATGCCCACAGATACCAAACTACACGCAATGTACATAAAATGGAGATATTCACACACACACATACACACACACACACACACACACACACACACATACACACACACACACATACACACACACACACACACACACACACACACACACACACACATTGGCCCTTATACTTAAAATCTCTAGTTTACTTTTTAAAATCCAAACAGGGCATAAACACTATATAATTATTATAGAGAATAATTACAGAAAAGAAAATATGTACATTCACTACAAATACAATCATTACAGAAGTAAATGCGTTGATAGAATTCACTAATACAGACCCAGCAGATGTGGAAGAAAGTTATATTTGCACATACTTATTAATATATATCACTGTATCCATGAATGTCAATAAAGAAATGTAACATGTATACATAAGTATAAAGCACATATTTATCCAACTATTAACACATAAAAACACACACATATATATACAGATTGCATGTATATATACATATATATGCATATATGATTCTCTGTGTAATATGTATGACTCATAACTAAGAAGGTATTCATAACTTTAATAATTGGGGAGTATATACTTTAAGTCATGAAATTTATAGCAAAGGCAAAGAACAATTTGCTATGCATTTAAACTTTTGTGCCTTAATACAGAAAAGTACTATATAAATTTATATTTATACTAATCTCACATACACACACACACACATATCACAACTTCAGAACAATATAAAATGGTAAAACTGAGGGTATATTCCTTCCTTAGAGATATCATACAGAATTGTTACTTAAAATTAAAGATTTTTTAAAACAAGTTGGTTAAGAAATAAATTAATCCATTAAAATTAAAAAGTATAGAAATTTGATTGATAATATTGAATGAAATGATTTGGAATAACATTTGGGATTTATTTATTTATTTATTTATTTTCAAAACAGGGTTTCTCTGTGTAGCCCTGGCTGTCCCGAAACTCACTCTGTAGACCAGGCTGGCCTCAAACTCAGAAATCCACCTGACTCTGCCTCCCAAGAGCTGGGATTAAAGGCGTTCACCACCACTGCCTGGCTAACATTTGGGATTTTAAAAAACATAATCAAATTCTCCTCCATTTTTGGTAGCTAAAGACCATAGTTTTGCATATAGTGGAGAAACTGTGAATCTCTAATGGCAGAAATCATAAGAATCTTTTGCAAAAGATTAAAATACACAAAATAGAGGTGCTTGAGTATATAAAATTTCCAGATACCCTAGAGAAGAACATAATATTCACAGGGTTCAGTTGTATTTCAAGTTCCTGCCAAATCATCTATATTTTGAAATACTTCTATATATTCTGCTTAGTATTATTCAGGTAATATTTTAAACAACATCTTTCTATAATTTTAATGTTCATAATTGTATCTAATATAACTTGATCATATTAACCTCCCACTTGCTTAGGAACCTCATCCTCCAGCATATCTTCTTCCTCGAATTCCATGTCTTCTATTTTTAAAATTAAATTTTAAAAATCTTAACTCACTGAGTCCAGGCAACATGAGCAACATATTGATGGTACCTGGCAGCATTAATCATAAATAAATGATACAATGTTGCCTTATCTGAAGCTTATGGTTGACATAGACTACAGTCAACTTGGTGACTCACTTTTATAATGTATATGCCTTGTCATATAAATAATATTTTACTGAGAAAATTTAACATACTCTTTCAAAATCAGTTAAAACATGATGCAAGAAAAGATACAAAAGAAGAAGGAATCTCAAAATTCTGATGGCTTCCCTTATATTATATTGGGCAACAGTGTCCTCCAAAATTGAAACATTCCTTCCTGCTGGGAAGCCCTGACACATGAAGGTAAGCAACCTAGAGTAGCTTCAGGAAGTCCAAAAAACTGACAAGATTCACTGGCCTCTCCCTGCTAGAATCAGTATAAAAGCTGAGAGTCTTCCTCTCCCAAGCAAAGGAAGCTGAGTTGCCTGGAAGACTCAAGACAAGCAAAGATGCAAAGAAAGATTCTGAGTACAGACCAGTAGCCCAGGAGAAGTAGAAACCAGCTGAGCTGCCTGCAAGACTGAATTCTCGTTGAATTCATGGCCTCATACTAACTTTGGCAATATGTTCTAATCTAACTCCTCTCATTCCTCAGCTAGTTCTGTTTTCTCTTTTGTCTAGCTTGTTTTCTCTGTAACTTGTCTCTGTAAATCTGTCCTGGTAAAATTACCATATACACATCACACAGCATACACCACACACCATATACCACATGCCACATACCACACAACTTTTTCTGTCACTGATGCCTCTTCCTCTGCTGTAGTCTAGTGAGTTGGGCATATCCTATCTCTGACTCTTTCTGTCTAATTTTTCTCTGATTTGCCACTTTGTCTGACTCTCAACTAGATGTCAGTTTCAAACATGACCACTTCCCTATACAAACTATCCTTACCTTCATATTTTAGCCCAAGAAGAAGGAAGACCAAAGTATGGATACTTCAGTGATTCTGAGAAGGGAGAACAAATTACTCACAGGAGGAAATATGGAAACAAAGTGTGTGGCAGAGACTGAAGGAAAGACCATCTAGAGACTACCCCATCTGGGGAGTCATCCCATATACCGTCACCAAACCTGGATGCTATTGTGGATACTGTGAAGTACTTGCTGACTCTGTCTTCTGAGAGGCTCTGTCAGAGCCTGACAAATACAGAGGCAGATGCTTGCAGCCAACCATTGGACTGAGCACAATATCCCCGATGGAGGAGTTGGAGAAGGGACTGAAGGAGCTGAGGGGGTATACAGCCCTATGGAGGGAGCAACGGTGTCAACTGGCCAGAAGTTCCCCTCCCCCAGAGCTCCCAGGGACTGGACCACCAACCAAAGAGGGAGGGACCCATAGCTCTGGCTGCATATGTGGCAGAGGATGGCCTTGTTGGGAATTAGTGGGAGGAGAGGCCCTTATTTCTGTGAAGGCTTGATGTCCCACTGTAGGGGAATGCCAGGGTGGGTAAACAGAAGTGGGTGGGTGGGTGGGTAAGCATCCTCCAAGAGACAGGGGGATGGGGATGAGATAGGGGGTTTCTCAAGGGGAGAAATTTAAATAAAGAAAATATGCAACAATAAGAGAAAAAAAGCACACTAAGGGCAAATCTATTTCAGCCAGATAATACTGTGTAATCCAGGGCTGTGTAATCCAGGGTGTGTCTGCATCATATCTTTGGATGTGACCCATGTCAGAGCAGTCATGTTGCAGGATTTAAATTCCTCTATATGGGGTGAGTAGATATGTGTTGTGTCTCCCCAGGAAATGCTTTATCATACAACAAAACTGGCACCTGAACAGAAACATGGCAGAACCAAAGATGAATTGGGAAGGAGTGAAGCATGGTCCTGCTTATGAATAGCAAGTCATGAGACAGAGCCTGAGCATCATGGAGGAAATCCTAATAGAGTTTTCCTATTCTGTATGGTCCATGTGATTGTGCCTGTGTGGTGTGATAGAGGTTGCAGAGTTCTTGCTATGGGTGGTGACATATGTGACTAAGAGTGAGTCATCCACGTTAGGATGCTATGGGAGCAATCCCAAGATGACAGTCGTCACCTATGTGATAAGAGGCGATCCATCTGCTCAATGAGTAGGGTCCTATCTGGCGACTATTGAGATGTCCTAAAAACAGTTAAAGGTGTACAGAAATTTTTTTAGTGTTTAGTGCACAAAGGCCAAGATTATCAGCAAGCAGTTCTATGGCCTCTGCTGTGTATCCTTAGAAATGTATCTGAGGTTAAGGTGGCAGCCAAGCAGGAACTTGTATTAATGAGCAGTTGCAACAACATAGGGAGAGATGGGTGGCATCCTCACTGTCAGCCTCTGATTAGGAAGGTAAATTAGATAAATGAGAAGATTACAGAGCAGTAGTACATGCAGTAGAAAATACCCAACAAGCCCAACCTTTAATAGAGAAAGGGGAAATTGTGATTGCAACATATGTATAGGGGCCTTTTTTTTTTTGGTTTTTTCGAGACAGGGTTTCTCTGTGTAGCCCTGGCTGTCCTGGAACTCACTCTGTAGACCAGGCTGGCCTTGAACTCAGAAATCCGCCTGCCTCTGCCTCCCAAGTGCTGGGATTACAGGAGTGCGCCACCACGCCCGGCTTATAGGGGCCTTTTTAATGCTCCAGTATAAGATATTTAATATTGTAAGAAAACACTCAGCTCTTCAACTACTAGGATTAGGGAAGACATTTAACCAAGGGATGAAAGAGTTTATAGGTGGCTTGTGAGGCTGTGGGACAAGGGAGCAGTTGTGATCATTCTCTCTACTGTGGAGAGAGGAAAACATCTCTCCTTACAGCAAAGGCTACATATCCTAAGACAGTATGAGGAAAATCAGTCCTTATTGAACTGACTTATTAAAGGTAATCAAAGGAACACTTGGTTATCTCCAGAAAATGTCACCCTATATATCAGGAAAAGAAGGATGATAGTGGAGGGGCAGGTGCTATTGAAGGGATTAGGACAAAGGGAGGCTGTATATGAACCCCAGTTCACTGGATTAGATAGAACTGCGTTCACAGAGGAGTTCAACAAATGTTGATCCAGCAAGACCTTAAGGCTCGTATAGAGCTTCAGATGCCTCACTGAGGCAAAATCATCGGTGAGGCGAAGTCTTTTTAAACCAGGAAAGGCTTTGGTGGATCTAAGTGACTTAGACAAGCATCTGGAGAGTGTCCACAAAGTAAAAGAGCCACCCAGAGGAGACAGTTAAAAGGGAAGCAAGAGGAGGACATCTGTCTAGATTTAAATGATGACACTTGTGGCAGGATTTGTGACAAACTAGAATTCCTAGAGGAAGGGGAAGGGGAAAGGGATGGTAGAAATCTAAAGTTTATTCTAAGGAACTTCTGTGTGGCTTTAAAGCCTGAATGTCAGTTCACTAAACATATCTGGGCTAGAATAAAGTGAAGACAATCAAGAGCGTGCAGGTGTCAGTAATCTGCCTTCAGACTAAGGAGGTACATTTTCTTACTGTAAAAGTTTATGCTACAGATTAATATGGTTTCTCCAGTAAGGAAAACCCCTAATAACTAGGTATGCTGTGTGAGGAAGCTGCAGCCATCATTGCAAACTTAGGCCTCTCTGACCTATGGAGCCAGCAGTTGTAACAGGGGAAAACAGGGCCACATTTGCCTTTGGCCCTGAGTAGGTGGGAACAGATAATTACAGGACCAATAGAATTTATCAAGTATGGAAATATGTAGGGAGGATACCAGGAAGAACTCCAGTTGCAGAAACATAATAACTCAGAGAATGACTAAGGATTAAAGGGAGCTAATTAAGTTATCTGCTAGCCCTGCTCCCTACCCAACCTTGACCTATAGAAAAAGAACTGACAAAAATGGATGGACACTTTTCATACTGTTTTAGAACTTGCTTAGGTTTGAAGTGATTATCTTCTTAGTTTTGAACTTCTGGGATCACAGACACTTGCTGAGAATAGATGACAACAGACTTTCATAGTTTGTAACTCCTGTATCATGAGATGATGGTTCAGGGCAGTGCCTTGTTCTATCTATCCTCTGGAAAAGGTTTTGTTATATAAATGACAAATTGGTTTTGCCAATTTGGAAAGAAAAACAGGTACAATGATACTGAAACTACCTTGTGAGCCTGCTGAGGCTGGTTCAGTTAAAAAAAAATCCAAGAAGTGCTTGCTGACAGGAACTTGAGATAGTTATCTTCTGAGATGCTCTTTCAGAACCTGTCAAATACAGTGTCAGATGCTTCTAGCCAACAATTGAATTGGGCATGCAGTCCCCAATGGAAGAGTTAGAGAAAGAACTGAAGGAGCTAAAGGGATTCACAACCCATAGGAAGAAGAACAATATCAACCAACCAGACCTACATCCCATCCCCAGAGCTCCCAGGAACTCAATCACCAACCAAAAAGTACTCAAGACCCCAGGCACATATGAAGGACTGGATAGCATTGTTGGACATCAATGGGAGGAGACACCCTTGATCCAGGAAAGGCTCAATGTCCCAGTGTAGGGGAATGGCAGGGTGGGGAGGCAGGAGTGAATGGGCAGGTGGGTGAGCACCGTCATATAAGCAGGGGCAGGGAGAATGGAATATGGTCTTTCTGGAGGGGAAACAGGGAAAGGGAATAACATTTGAAATGTAAATAAAGAAAATATCAAACACAATCCAAAAACCACTCTACAGGGGTAGAAAGGAACGAGAAGCTATAAGCTTATCAAATAACCGCATGGCCATGGATTTCCTTGATGCTGCCCAAATGATGAAGATTATCACTACTCCTGCTGGTTGTATGCCAGGACCAGACTATAAGACCATATTGCTGCAGGCACTTGATATAAATGCTTTAGCTGCAGGACAAGAAGAAATTACAGTGGGAATTAACTGTTAACTCCCATCCTTCTGGTTGACATTTTTAGTGCTAGAGAAGGAGGCCATGCAGGCTGTCAGTGGTGAACTGTCAGCAACATTCCTGTTTGGCTCTGGACCATACGTGCTAAAACACCAGCATTCTAGGAAGGATGTGCTTGTCTATGCAATGATGTTTGGTTGCCCCATAGATAATACCAACAACATTCCTATTGGATTTAAGGTTCACTCCACAAGAGGAAGGTCAAGCCTGGTAGTGTAAGCCAGAACAAATGCCTGTGGAGGGGGAGGTCATAGGTCCCAAGCAACTTGTAATTTTTTTTTAAGATGGATGTGATGTGCATGTCAAACTGTCTTCTAAACATGTGCATTTCAGCCCATAGATCAACCACTTTTGTTACCATCCTTAGTCCATAACCACTGGTGAAGATCCTGTTACTGCAGCAGGACCGTCTACTGCAAATGTCATAGGTGGACATTTATAGTCAACCTTGTCAATGCTCAGGAATCATTGCAATAGGAAAGAATTTGAAGCCTGAGAACGTTGTCTTAACAGTTTCTTCCACGATTGAAACATTCTACCCTCCAGAAAAGCTCTTTAAACTGGAAGGAAAACAACTCAAAATAGTTTTAGAAAGTCAGTGAAATTGATCAGATTCACTAGGTCCCTTCCAGTCATAGTAAGCAATAAAACTGGAAAGGTTCCCTCTGATGGAAGAAAGATCAAGTGCGAAGAATACTCTGAGATTGTCCCAGCCACTTGGGAGAAGCAGATAACCACTGAACTAGAAGAAGTTTAGACAGGGGTTACTTGAAACTGACACTCCCCAATCAGATGAAGTGCCCGTAATCTGTGCAATATGATCCCCAGGTTTCCTCCTTCATGCGCTCCACCCCATGTCTGTATGAGCTTTGAAGACATAGCTATCTTTAAGTTATTTCTTCTCCGTAAGTCACTCCTTACACACATTCCTGTTAATAACCCCAATAAAACTCGCTGTTTCACCAAATTGAACTTTGGTGGGATCTGTACTTTGTTCTGGCATGGTATTTCTATCTGAGCTGAGAAAACACATGTTGCATCTTCCCAGGAAAAAAAATTCCACAATAAATGTAGTTAATCATAATACAGACAAGCCAGGTAGTGGTGGTGCATGCCTGTAATCCCAGCACTCTGGGAGGCAGAGGCAGGCGGATTTCTGAGTTCGAGGCCAGCCTGGTCTACAGAATGAGTTCCAGGGCAGCCAGGGCTATACAGGGCTATACCCTGTCTCAAAAAAAAAAAACCAAGTACCCCCCCCAAAAAAACAAAACAAAACAAAAAAATACAGACATAACATTTAACACAAGAAGCAACGAGAAGAATAAGATGAGAAGAAAGAAGAAATGGCTGACCATAGGAGTGGGAGGGAAAGTTCTGTTTATTAACTTCAGTGTGTTTTACCTATATTAAATTCTCAAGCTACATATTTGTGCTTTCTTGCTTTTTCTATGTTTACACTATAATGAAAAGGTTAATATTTGTGTACTTTGTATATTAAATAAAATATTTCAAACTAGGTAGCTTATTGCAATGAGAAATTAATCTTGAAACACTCCTATTTTTAACTAAATCTCTGTATTTAAAATGTGTCAAAAATGGTATTGCATTTCCTAAAAAAAACCTCAAGTTAATTTTTTTAATTTATTATCTATTACTCATAAGGAATAACCAACTACTTTTGTGAATGTCACCTATAATTTATTCTGTGCCATTTCTGGATATTATTTGCTTAGAAAAAGCTATAGCTACTTCTGAGCCATAGTGTTGTATGTATTGCACCTCTGACCAATTGCCACAGACTGTTGGTGAGTCCTATGCACATTCTCTAATACAATAAAGTACATACCATGAACACAAAAATCCTCTTCTGATAGCCATTTTAAATATTTTTAGTGGAAATTCATTGACTACATTAACCTGTATAAACAAACAATTATATTATCTTCAATGGTCCAGATTTTCATTTTTTCCTTAAGTATATTTTAGATTACATCTCAGCTTGTAGTTTGAAAAGTTAGTAGAAAGCATTGCATATCAAAAACCTAACAGTAACTCAGCTAACTATTGATCATCATCAGTGGAACTTCCCTAAATGTCACAACTAATTAGACACTACAAGTAACCTCAAAAGGCATTTAATACTAGATAGTTCTTCAGTCAGTTAATATTTCAAGATATTGTTTAGTTTCTACAATTGTACGTTTAACAGAGGATCTGAAGAATATAATGATTGACCTCTTTAGTTGCCACTAAATTTCTAACTATAGATTTTATTTATTTGCAGCATTTAGTTGTTTTCTTTGACAGTGTGTGGGAAATTTGTGTAGCTAAGAACATACTTTAAAACCATTTTAAATCCCTGAAACTTTTTTAAAATGTGCTTCTAGAAGTATTTTACTTAAAATTATAATTAATTGTGCTTGCTATTATTTATATTCCTACTCCTCCTCCCCTTCTTTGTACACTTAGTCCAACAGGAGTAAAGCACTAACCCTCTCATAATTACGTAGAATAACTTTTGATTATTATAGGACTATGCTTTTAATAAATATTCAAAACTATGTTTCTAGAATTCTGGGGACTGATTGTTACCATAATAATTAACAATGAATGTTTCTGCTACTGTATTACTTCTACCTCTAAATGAAATACTAATTCTGTAATCCTTATGATGAAACATTTGAAAAAGTATTTTAATTATTAAGCCATAAACATATTTATATAGGACAATTACCCAAAGCAAGATGTGAACATTGGTACTAGAGTGACATGACTGAAAGAGGTAATAAATACTTGGGAATTCTGCTCAAGGTCTGTCCCATAGGAAGGAATCCAGGTCTGTTATTGAAAATCCTGTCAAAATTTTCACGAATGGTGAAGTCATAGGTCTTAGGAGGTGACAGACTGCTACCACTTTGCTAATGTGACATATTCCTAAATGTTTGTCAATGCTTGTGATTGTATCTACAAACAAGTGGTTCTCTCAGACTTAATCACAGAAAGTTTCCTTGGGAGTGAATGGAGATGAATGCATAGATTCCTGGATGTTCAAGGTACTGAAAATAAAGGACATTTGAGTTACACCAACCTTCTTAGCATCAGGGAACACATGGAGGTGGGAATACAAAGAAGGTGTGGGCTGAAAGATGGACGGAGTGCGTGGAAATTCTAGCTTCAATGTATGACCAAGCCATTGCAAACATGTCTTTATATGTGGATGCTGTGGTTGCCTACAAAAGTCTGCTCCTGTGAATGGGCAATTATGATTTGGCTGTGATGCATGGGGTTCTACCCTTTGCTGCTGAGTTATTGACTTTCAGTCACATATCCAATTGTGAGATTAGTAGGCTCCAAGAGATGGTTCCAAACACATGCTCACACTGATGGAAATCAGTGGGTCACAAAAACAAAGAGACTCAAATGTGAGGGAAAAACATGTATAGAGGAATCAGGGATTACATAAGTGTGAGGTAGAGTTAAAAATGATAAGTATACATTACTTACAACTATAATATTTTGAGGAAATTTTTAATCAAAAAGAGAGAGAATGGTTAAGAAGATCCTTCCAAAAATAACTAATGTTTGCTTCTTTTAGCTATACTCAAAAGTATTGGTGTTTTCAGAGGCAAACAGGTTATTTTATAAATATCAATTTAATCTTCACCTTGAGATAATGCATTTATAAAGTATTTCTTCTGACATCCTGCTTGAAAATAGAGAAATGTATAAAGTTTGACTTCCCATATTCACTATTTTATTTTTACCATTCTATAGGTCATCATAATGAAATTTCATTTAAGAACTTAATATATAAAATTCCAAGTCATAAAATGCTGCTAAATTGTTCTGTATGGTTGATGAATACAGATGTGTTTCCCACAAAACCTTATAGGAGCAAACTTATTGAAACACACACACACACACACACACACACACACACACACACACACACATATACCCACTCACATACACATATTTGTAAGCCCTTGTTCCTTTTCTATATTTAGGGAATATTCATCTGCTCTGTACACTGAACCATCCCAACAGTTGCATCTGTGTCTAATCTCATATTAATAGAAAAAAAACTCATTCCATTGCCACAAAATTTTGGCTCATAACTTAAAAACTTTTACCAGGTTGACATATGATTTTTCCTCATGAACTCAGAACTCATTATAAGTCAGTATAATCTCAAACTCATGGCTCTCCAGAATAAAACAAAAACTACCTGTGTGGTCACAGGTAGTGATTATTTAACTCTTATGAACAGAAATGTTCAAAGAAAAACTTGACTTGTATAAGAAGACATAGTAATGCATTCATGCCAGGAAACCTACCAAAACATGATAGATAAACGATAGATAGATAGATAGATAGATAGATAGATAGATAGTAGATAGATAGTAGATAGATAGATAGTAGATAGATACAACATAATATGAGACAAATCATTTTAAATTACCAAATGATTTTAATAATTTTAAATCACTAAATGTTTTAAATCATTGTAAATACCAAAAGATTTTTATTTGTAAGAAATGTAAATGCATCCTGACTTTCTTGCTTCTGAAGTCTCTGCAATGGAATGGGGAAAGAACATATATGATTCAGTTCTCCTCCTAAAAGATATTGCTGAATTCTTTTTTATTATATTTCAAGTTCATAAAATAAATATTACCTTGAATTGTCCCTTGAACTAAATCTAATGTTGTTGTCTTTTGTTAGTAACAAGAGACTATTATTTCAATGTTTAAGACTTGTGTTTCAGCACAAAATAAAAGTGACAAACAGAAATTAGATCTTTGTCTCTTAGAGCTGCTCCTCTCAGGATGATTTAAATCAATTATTCAAAAGTTGTTGATAGTGATAGTGTTTGGAACAAAGGCCAGAGAGAGCTGCTTCAGCTCTCCCAGGGAAGAACAGAAGAGGGAGGCTCTGAGTGATCACTATTCCCCAGGAGGAACACTGGCAAAGGGAACCTCTCTTCACAAATTCTGACTTTCTCATTAGTCACATTCAATTCAATGGAAATATAAATATGCTCTACCATTGATAAAGCAGTGCTATTTAGTTGTTTTTTTGTTTTAATATGTATAATGAAATAAATGATTTTTATTGAATATTTTGAAAGTTGAATTATTTGACAGTGAAAGCAGAATGCGAAATAGGGAATTTTTTTTTTAATATCTACTCTAAGTGCCCATTTAATAGCACTAAAGAGTGACTTCCTATGTTTTCTCTGATTCCACAAGGACACTAATTTTAAACCCCGAAAACATGGAAAAAGTATCACAAGGAAAATAAATCAGGGAGCAAACAAGTGTTATCATTTTAATATCTGATAAAATAGACTTCAAACTAAAACTAATCAGGAAAGACAAATAATGGCACTTCAGAATAATCATGGTGTCAATTGTTCAAGAAAATGTGACAGCATTAAATATATATGCACCAAATTCTTGGTGACACTTTGTCATCAAACATATACTAATGGAAATAAGACATAATTTAGCACCTACCGAATATGAGTGACTATCTCTAATAGATAGGCTAAATGGACAAAAAGTAAACAGAAACCTCAGGATTAAATGGAATCTTACATCTAATAGACCTGGTATCTGCATAATATTATAGACAGACAGAAAGACAGACAGACAGACACACACACATGCTCTACAGAGCAGCACATGTAAGTTTCTCTAAAGTATACTTAATGCTGGGACACAACACAAACCTTAACAAATACAGAACAAAATGTATGAAAACAGAGTGGGAAGTGAATCTTTATCGTCTATACATCTGATAAGGGACAATAACCAGAATTTACAAATATATCATATTTTCCTATATAGTCTAAATGACTATTTAATTATATGAAGGGATTGGCATCCCAGATGCCATGATACATTATAGAACTATAGCAATAAAAACAATATGGTATTGGCACTAAAACAGTCCTATAGACCACTGGAATAGAAGACTAAAATATGTGTACTCATAGATACAGATGACTGATATTTAACAAAGGCTAAAAACAAACATAGTAGAAAAGACAGCATCTTCAAAAACTGGGGCTGGAAAACTGGATGTCCACATAAAGAAGAATGAAATTTGACACGTATCTGTTAGTTTGTACAAAACTAGACCCACATGGATTAAAGACTTCAACCTGCAATGCACAGCAGCAAACACACTAGAAGAAAACATAAACAGTCCCCTACAAGATATAAATGAAGGAGAGGTCTTTCTGAATAATATTCAATTTGCGCAGGAATTAGGGTAAACAATTGAAGTTTTACTAAAGCTCAAAAGATTCAGTTGAGTTAAGAAAACAATCAAGTGAAAAAACTCATAGAATAGGAAGAGATCATCTATGCATCTGATTAGGGACAATATCCAGAATATAACATAGTTTTAAAATAATGTGGCAAGAAAACAAATGGGCAAAGTAAAAAAAAAAAAGTGTACAAAGTATCTAAACATGTGGTCAATAGAAGAAATGAGTGGACAAAAAAATCATTTCAAAAACTTTTCATCATCCTTAGCTATTAGTGAAATGCAAATTAAAAACATTGACAGCTAACTCTTCATGGATTTTCTAAAAGAATCTGTTACTGCCACATTGCTAGACTATCATAATTACTTATATTCAAATCTTACTATACCCAAGGAAGCTTCCTTTTACAGAAAATGAAGACCATCAGAAGAGCCACAATTGGATATAATGTAGAGGTTAACAGATTTTGTGTAGCCCAGAACCAATAAATATATGTATATCACAGCTCCTGCATCAGTAAGGCAAAAATAAAGGAACATGATGTAGAAAGATTATATACACCAGGCAGAATGTGAAATTGAGAGACTCTCATTAAAATATCACAGAAAAGTGTGCAACTTTTCATAACTCTACATGGTGTTGTGCCCAAGTTCTCTATACCACAGGAAAGGAGTTAGCAGTCTAATATTCAGTTTACAAGCCTTTGCTTGTGTCCTACCTCTTAAAATTACTTGATTCATTGTGTACATGTCCCACATTTTCTTTATCTATTCTTCAGTTGAGGGATATCTAGGTTGTTTCCAGTTTCTGGGTATTATGGATAAAACTGCGATGAGCATATTTAAACAAGTATCTTATGGGAAGGTGGAGCATCTTTGGGATATATGCCTAGGAATGGTATGGCTGGGTTTTGAGGTAGAACTATCCCCAGTTTAATGCAAAACTGCCACTTGAATTCAAATGTGGTTGTACAAGTTTGCACTCCCACCAGCAATGAAGGGCTGTACCAGGAGCTCCACTTTCAGACCAGCATGTGCTCTTTTGAGTTTTTGATCTTAGCCATTCTGATAGGTGTAAGATGAAACCTCAGAGTCGTTTTAATTTGCATTTCCCTTCTGACTAATGACTGAACATTTCCTTAAGTGCTTCTTGCCCATTTGAGATTCCTCTGTTGAGAATTCTGTTTAGCTCTGCAACTGTGTTTTTAATTACATTATTCGGGCTGGTGGTGTCTAACTTCTTGACTTCTTTGTAAATTTTGGATATTATCTTGTGTGAGAAGTAGAATTGGTGAAGAGCATTCCCCAGTCTGTGGGCTGCAATTTATCCTATTGACAGTGTACTTTGCCTTACATAAGCTTTGCAGTTTAATGAGGTCACATTTATCAATTGTTGATCTTAGAGCCTGAGCCATTGGTATTCTGCTTAAGAATTTTTTCTCCTGTACCAATGTGGAGAAGGGTATTTCCCACTTTTTCTTCTAAGAGATTCAGTACATCCAATTTTATGTTGAAGTCCTTGATAGACTTGGACTTGAGTTTGGGGCAGGATGATAAATATGCATCTATTTTCATTTTTCTACATGAAGACATGAAGACATCCAGTTAGAAGAGGATCATCTGTTGGATGCTTTCATTTTTCTATTGTATTGTTTTGGCTTCTTAATAAAAGTCTATAAGTGTGTTTATTTATTTATTTCTGTGCCTTTGATTTGATTTGATTAATTATCATGTCTGTTTCTGTATCAATACTATGCAGTTATTATCACTATTTCTCTGTAGTAAAGCTTGAGGTAAGGGATGGTGATTCCTTCCAAAGTTCTTTTATTGTTCAGGATTGTTTTGGCTATCATGGGTTTGTTTTTCTATATGAAGTGGAGAATGGCTCTTTCAAGGTTTATGTGTTGCAGTTTTTTTTTCTATATTCTATGTTTACATTCCAAAGGCTTTCCCCTTTCCCAGTTCCCACCCACCATAGTTCCCATAGTTCCTCTCCCCCCCCAACTGTTGCAGTTTTGATGGGGATTGTATTGAATCTGTAGATTATGGTAAGATGGCCATTTTCACTGAGTCCTACCTGTCAATGAGCATGGGGGATCTGCCATGATATCTTCTTCAATTTTTTTTTAATCATGGACTTGAAGTTCTTGGTATACAAATATTTCACATGCTTGATCAGAGTTTCACCAAGATATTTTATATTATTATAAAATGGTTAAGTAAAGGGTGTCCCATCATGGTTCTTTCAGGCAAATGGTTAGAACGTGAGCAGGTAATCCTGAGTGGGGTAGCCCAATTCCAAGGGGGCATACATGGTATGTACTCACTTATAAGTTGATATTAGCCATAAAATACAGGTACCATGCTATATTTCACAGACCCAAAGAAGCTGAAGCTAAACAAAGAAGGAAGGCCCAAGCAAGGATGCTTGACTCTCACTTAGAAGGGGATATAAAATAATCATAAGGGCAGATGAAAGAAGGGAGCTAGAAGCACAGGGAGATATGGAGGGTAACCAGGGGTTCAGAATCAGGTGTGGGGAAGAACAGGAGAGATGGCTAGATGATCATGAGAATGAATGGAAATCTGCAACTGAAAGGGATAAGGAGGTAGAATAGGCATCTCCAGAATGTGACAGGAACCTGGGATAAAGGAAGCCCCCAAGAATCAATGGAGGTGAACTTTGATGTAACTTACAATATTGGGGATAGGAAACCGGAAGAGGTCACCTCCTATAGCAAGGCAGGAATCTGAAGAGAGTTATAGAGAAACCATCTCCCCCACAATACCTTCAACCCAAAATTTATCCTGTCTACAAGAAATTCAGGCCTAGGGAATGGAGCAGAGGCTGGGGGAACAGCCAACCAATAACTGTCCCAACTTGAGACTCATCCCCAATCTCTGACATCATTAATGATATTCTGTTATGCTTGCAGACAGGAGCATGTTGTCCTCTGAGAGGCTCCACACAACAGCTGACTCAGAAGGATGCAGAAACCCACAGTGGATGGTGCTTTGGAACTCTTAGAGAATAGGCTGAAGAATTACTGGCCCAGAAGGGGATTGCAACTCCACAGGAAATCCAACGGAGTCAACTTATATGGACCACTGGAGTTCTCAGAGTTTGAATCACCAATCAAAGAGAACATATGTAGCAGATGTGTGTCTTCTTCTTTATGTGGGTCCTGAACAACTGGAATATGGATTATCCCAAAGGTCTGTATGTGGATTATATTCTCCTAGCTGAGCTGCCTTGTCTGGGCTGAGTAGGAAAGAAAGCAACTAGTTTCACATAGGCTTGAAGTGCCCGGTTTGGGGGATATGCAGGGGACCCACTCAGAAAAGAAGGGGAGGAAGCCAGTGAGTGGGATGTAAAGTAAGTTAAAAAAAAGTTAAATTATAAAAAACCCAGCTGTTTGAGCCATAAGATAAAAAGTAAGTATATACTATTTTAAATAGTGGTAAATAGCTGGTATACATAATATTTGTATTATAATAAAGCATCTACCACACTACTAGAAAAATATCATACAAAAGTTTCTATAGGAATAGTAAACACACACACACACACACACACACACACATACACACAACCCACACCCCACACTTGATCATGCATTGTTTGTGTACATCCTCCTCAATGACACCCAGTGAAAATCTTGCAGGGTACTCTATCCCTACATTGCTTATATCATTTGAGGTTATAATGAAGAAGAATGAAAAATAATGTAGTAACTGGCACTACAATGTTGGGAAACAGCTGCCACTTTTCAAAATTTTCATGCCATCCATCAATGAACAGATTGCCTGAAAATCTGTACACTTTGCTTTTCCAGTAACAATCAATAGATTTACTTTATTGTGCTCCAGAAAACTCTATCCAACATAGCTGTGTTTGGGAGAAAATCTATAAATGAAAGTCACATACATTTTTAGTTCATTTTTCAGGTTTTGTTTAATGATTATCTTTCCTGAAGTTCTACACAATGATGACCACTGATTATAAGTAAAACTGATTATAATTAGCACACATGATTAGTGTGCTAATTCAAGAATGTAGCTTCTACATTCTTCTTTCAAAAGATCCATTGACATGGTCACTGACCTCTTACCAGAGGATGTCTTCTGGCTCAAAATTCATGTCTTACAAGGAAACTTTCTATCAAGACCATTCAACTTTCTAAATTTCTCCTCTCACATGTAATCAATGTAAGCAATGTAAACGAGTGTTTTCAATGAGTGTTTTCATGTCTTATGATTAAATGAACTATATCTGCAACTCAGGACTGCATCTGTATCAACATCCCAGAAATTTTTACCCTTCAACATTATGGTGAATTACTTGATGATAATTTTACCATAAATCAATATATACATAGGAATATGTACAAAAGCAATTTTAATATTTTCAGTCTAAGTAGATGCTTTAATCTGTTAATAATCTCTAAATTCCTTCTTCTATCACAATAATACAAAATGATTAGACTTATGTATTAAATGTACAAATACAAAATAAACATTTGTTATTATTTCATTAGGAAAATAGGACAAGATTGTTTTAATATCATTGAAGCAGCTGTAAACCTAGATTTAGGCGAACACAATTTAGCAGTTTATACATGAGGGTCTAATAAAGGAACAATAATTATTATCACATAACATGTGTCTATAAAAGGTACAAAAATAAATTTGAATGGCTCTTATTTGCTATGACCTAACAACCATATTATTTCTTAGAAATATATCCTTAAAGGTATTTTTCCCCATGCATTGTCTGTGATCATTTACTTAGTTTTAAATACTATCAAAGAGTTTGGAGTGACAATCTCAACTGTATGTACCTTCAAAAATTTGGAAAGTCAGTCACCAGAGAATTATCTTCTCTGTCACAGTAAATACAGCTAGTTATGTACCTAAGCAATGGAAAAGGGTCTCATTGGACCTATGCTTGTCATAAACAAATGACCTTCTATTGAGTAACTGATATACATAATGATCTCCAAAAAAAGAAGAGAAAGTTTAATAGGGCAAAACTTGTTCTCAGCTTGGCATCAAACCCTTATCAGATCATTTTTTAATGCTGCCATATTTGTGAAGCCAGACTTCAAAATGGATCGAAAGTTATGATTAGGTAAAGGGGAGGGTTAAGTGGGGAAAGCATCCTCAGGCAGAATGAATACAATAGATTCTTCAGTAGAACTGTGGGCGGGGTGGGTAATTGGGGCTAAGAGCTGGAGGAATCACATGTGGGAATGGAAGGAGAGATTGAAGGGAGAGACGGCTGGAATTGGGGCCATTTGGGGGCAGACAGGAAACCTAATGCCATAGAAGCTTCCTGGAATCTATGAGGGTAACAAGACTGAGTACTCCTAGCAATTGAAGATAGTCTGAACTGGCCATCTTTTGTAGTCAGACAAAGCCTCCAGTGGTAGGACCAGTTTACATTCAGTTGAATACTTTGGCTGAAGAGGTTCATACAGAGCCCTTCTTGGCTCTCTTTTAAAACTGATGGGAAGGCCCAGTTTCTGAGGACAACATTCACACAACTTACTGAATGTAGAGAGGTTGAGATGGTATGGTTTTGAAGACTTTTTGTTGTTGTTTTCGAGACAGGGTTTCTCTGTGTAGCTCTGGCTGTCCTGGAACTCACTCTGTAGACCAGGCTGGCCTCGAACTCAGAAATCTGCCTGCCTCTGCCTTCCAAGTGCTGGGATTACAGGTGTGTGCCACCACCGCCTGACAGGTTTGAAGACCTACTTTCTAGGCTCTTTGACATGAAAACTACTCTGCAGGCTACGGAAGAGAAACCTGGACACCTGATCTTTCCAGGACTTTTAGCATCAAAGGATGCTGAATTTTGTCAAATGCTTTTTCAGCATTTATACAGCAAACTAGTAGCCAACATCAAAATAAATGGAGAGAAACTTGAAGCAATCCCATTAAAATCAGGGACTAGACAAGGCTGCCCTCTCTCTCCATATCTTTTCAATATAGTACTTGAAGTTCTAGCGAGAGCAATTAGACAACATAAGGAAGTCAACGGGATACAAATTGGAAAGGAAGAAGTCAAACTATCACTAATTGCAGATGACATGATAGTATACGTAAGTGACCCAAAAAACTCCGCCAGAGAACTCCTACAACTGATAAACAACTTCAGCAAAGTGGCTGGTTAAAAAATCAACTCAAGCAAATCGGTAGTCTTCCTGTACTCAAAGGACAAGCAGGCTGAGAAAGAAGTTAGGGAAATAACACCCTTCACAATAGCCACAAACAATATAAAATATCTTGGTGTGACTCTAACTAACCAAACAAATGAAAGATCTGAATGACAGGAACTTCAAGTCCTTGAAAAACAAAATCGAAGAAGACCTCAGGAAGTGGAAAAATATTTCATGCTCTTGGAGTGGGAGGATCAATATAGTAAAAATGGCCATCTTGCCAAAAGCAATATACAGATTCAATGCAATCCCCATCAAAATCCCAAATCAATTCTTCATAGATCTAGAAAGAGCAATTCTGAAATTCATCTAGAATAACAAAAAACCCAGGATAGCTAAAACTATTCTCAACAAAAGGACTTCTGGGGGAATCAATATCCCAGACCTCAAGCTGTACTACAGAGCAATTGTGTTAAAAACTGCATGGTATTGGTACAGCAACAGGCAAGTAGATCAGTGGAATAGAATTGAAGATCCAGAAATGAACCCACAGACTTATGGTCACTTGATCTTTGGTAAAGGAGCTACAACCATCCAGTGGCAAAAAGATAGCCTTTTCAACAAATGGTGCTGGTTCAACTGGAGGTCAACATGCAGAAGAATGTGAATTGACCCACTCTTATCTCCTTGTACTAAGATCAACTCCAAGTGGATCAAGGACCTCCACATAAAACCTGACACACTGAAACTAATAGAAAAGAAACTGGCGAAGACCCTGGAGGACATGGGCACAGGGGGGAAGTTTCTGAACAGAACACCAATAGCTTATGCTCTAAGATCAAGAATTGACAAATGGGACCTCATAAAATTACAAAGTTTCTGTAAGGCAAAGTATACAGTCAGAAGGACAAAACAGCCATCAACAAATTGGGAAAAGATCTTCACCAACCCTACATCTGACAGGGGGCTTATATTAAATATATACAAAGAACTCAAGAAGTTAGACCCCAAAGAACCAAATAACCCTATCAAAAAATGGGGTACAGAGCTAAACAAAGAATTTTCACCAGAAGAAATTCAGATGGCCGAGAAACACCTTAAAAGATGTTCAACATCATTAGTCATCAGGGAAATGCAAATCAAAACAACCCTGAGATTCAACCTCACACCAGTCATAATGGCTAAGATTAAAAACTCAAGAAACAACAGGTGCTGGTGAGGATGTGGAGAAAGAGGAACACTCCTACACTGTTGGTGGAACTGCAAGATGGTAAACTGCTCTGGAAATCAGTCTGGCAGTTCCTCAGAAAATTGGGCATGACACTTCCAGAGGACCCTGTCATACCCCTCCTGGGCATATACCCAGAGGATTCCCCTGCATACAATAAAGACACATGCTCCACTATGTTCATAGCAGCCTTATTTATAATAGCCAGAAGTTGGAAGGAGCCCAGATGTCCCTCAAAGGAAGAATGGATACAGAAAATGTGGTATATTTATATAATGGAATACTATTCAGCAATTGAAAATTATGAATTAATGTAATTTGTAGGCAAATGGTTGATTCTGGAAAATATCATTTTAAGTGAGTTAACCCAATCACAAAAGAATACACATGAAATGCAATCACTGATAAGTGGATATTAATGAGCCAGAATCTCTGAATATTCAAGGCACAATTAGCAAGTCAAAAGATTCCCAAGAAGAAGGAAGGAGAGGCCCTGGTCCTGAAAGGAGTGGATCCAGTTTTGTAGGAGAGTACCAGAATAGAGCAGAGAAATGGTGGGGTGGTGATTGGTGAATAGGGGGTGGGGTGGGGTGTGAAATAGAAAAGGACATAAGGGACATATTGTGTGGCGGGAACGGGGAAAGGGGAAAGCCTTCGGTATGTAAACAAAGAATATAGAAAATAAAAGGAAAAAAAAACAACCTGGACACCAACCCAGCCACAAACTCCTCAATCTATAATCTGTCCTGGTTACAAGATTGCTGGAGCAACAGTGGCACAGAACATATGGAGGTTTCCAACCAATGTCTGTTTTAACTTGAAGTCCACAGCAGGAAAGGGAGGGAACCCTTGCCCTATAGTGCCTAGATGTCCAGAAACCACAGAGTTGATATATTAGAGACCTAGGGTAGAACCAAACCTTACTGGCAGAGAGAGAGAGAGAGAGAGAGAGAGAGAGAGAGAGAGAGAGAGAGAGAGAGAGAGAGAGAGAGAAGGCTGGGAGGAGAGAAGAGGAGAGGAGAGGAGAGGAGGGGGGAGAGGAGAGGAGAGGAGAGGAGGGAAGGGGAGGGGAGGGGAGGGGGAGGGAGGGGGAGAGAGAGAGAGAGAAAGAGAGAGAGAAAGAGAGAGAGAGAGAAGAGTATTTTGGCTCATTATTCAAATTTCAGGCCAACATGGCAGGGAAGTAAAGGCACCAGGAGCTTGAGGAGGCTGGTCATATTGTACTTCAAGCAGGAGCAGAGAACAGTGGTGGATGCCAGTGGTCGGGTTGCTTTCCCCATTAGTTCAGAATCCCTTATCTAGAGAATGATCCTGCTTACAATTAAGATGGGTCTTCCTACATCAACATACACAGTCAAGGCAGCCTCCTACAGCCATGCACTGAGGCCCATCTCCAACGTCACTGCAGATTCTATCGAGTTGGCAATCATCATAGGAGAGTTGCCCCCTCACGTTGTGATATCTTGATGCTCACAATCCCCCCACCCCTTTTGGCCTGGCTTTGATGTGAGTAGTTCTGTTGCATCTCACAACATATTCTGCACTATGATATGCTGCCAATGATGGGCCTGAACAGATTTTAAGAGGGGGAAGTTGTCTTAGTTTCTTTTTTACTTGCTGTGATTAAACAACCAGACAAAAGGAATGAGAGAGAGAGAGAGAGAGAGAGAGAGAGAGAGAGAGAGAGAGAGAAGGGGAGAGGGGAGGGGGAGGGGGAGGGGAGGGGGAGGGGGAGGAGAGGGGGAGGGGGAGGGAAGGGAGGGGGAGGGGAGGGGAGGGGAGGGGAGGGGAGGGGAGGGGAGGGGAGGGGGGCAGTGAGGGAGATTGGAGCCTTGTCCAGTTATCATCAGAGAGACTTTTTCCCCAGCTGATGGGAGAGTGTGTAGAGACCCACAGCCAGATATAAATAGAAAAAGAATCTAAGTTGGAGGTCTCTATCAAGTATTTCTTCTTGGAGATCAGAAAACCCCTCAATAGAAAGACCAAAGAACTCAGAGCATATAGAAGATATGAACAGAACATGGTCTACTCAATCAACTAAATGGGATTCTCATGGACTCACACAAAAGGCCTTTATGGGTCTGCACTAGGTCCTCTACTTACAAGTTACAGGTGTTGGCTTGGTGTTCTTATGAAGCTCCTAAAGTGGAAATGGGTGTGTTTCTGACTCTTGCCAGCTTCTGAAACTCTTTTCCTCATCTTGGGTTGTCTTATTCAGCTTCAATATGAGGACTTTGATCTTATCTTATTGTATCTTTCTTTGGCCTGTTTGACTGTCTTCTCATGGAGGCCTCCACTTTTCTGAAGAGGAAAAGGAGGGGGAAATGAATTTGCCTGAGATGTGGAGGGGACAGGTAGAAGGAGTGGAGGCAGAAGAAACCAATGGTTGGGATATACTGTAGGATAGAAGAATCTATTTTGAATTAAAAATAGATTTTAAAAATTTTTAAAAATTTTAAGTTGGGTCTAAACTTGACAAGAGTTTCAAGATCCCAGAAAAATATTCATGGGAGAAGTTGTAATGACCTTGGGAATCTAAATTATAAAAGAGGCTGGGGATAGGTGTGGAAGGAGTTCTATTTGTTGGTGGCATCCATTTTAATAGAAATTTTTATGCATATGAATAAAAAATAGAAAAATGGCTGAAGTCTTAGAGAATCAACTAGGAATGACCAGCACCTACAATCAGAAATCTAAACTAGCAAGTGAGCAACCATAAATAGAGCATGCCCAATCATATGGGCTCATTTTCAAGGGTGACATAATAGAGCGTTCACTGAAGCAGTGAGCTTTAGGAGCTGAAATGTGGTCAGGGAGTGATAAGTCTTTCCAATCTGATTTGAAAAAGGAAGTCAAAAAAGTAGAACTGAAAAAAAAGAGGGTGGAACCTCACATGTTCAAGCAGCATCCTACCATAAGTGAAGTAATTCTCTAGCATGTTCTACTAGTCATCTTTCATATATATGTACTGGTCTTCTCCAAACCTCCTTCTGCAAGTTTTATAAAACTTCCAAGTGAAAAAAATGGTTTAACGTGTTTATTTGCCTGTCTGGTGTGGCATTCAGGAAACCCTGAATCCAAAGTGTTGCTATTCAAGATTTATACATGGTTTTGCACTTCACCAACTATGAGGAGGACAAAAGAAATGTACCCAGATCTTAATGGATTAATAATTCATAAAACAAAGAGTTGCAATACAAATGTGCTGAATAACATTCACAAAGCACTACAGTATATAAGAGGTCCAGCACAAAGACTGACACTAACCAGGGAGCAAAATAGGAATGGGCCTTGTGCACAAAGTGTTTGAATGTTTTTATGATGCCTCTGAGTATGTCTAATAATATTACCATGTGTTCATTAGCACTGAACATAAGGTGAATCGAGTGGATGGGGGAATTAGAGAATTTTGCTTTATATGAATCGTTACTGGGCATGTTTATGGGGTAGGCATGGGGGTAAAATAAAGGCAAAAGAAAAGATATCACTCCTAGCAAGTTCTTCAAATGTTTACAAAACATATCCTCAGTTTACAGTTTCATCAGTGAATTATTTATCATTTATTTATATGTGTCTGCTAAAGATTTTTATAATGAGAGAAAGTGCACATAAATAATCTTGTTTCCAGGACTCAGTAGCGATCCACAGGCTACTATTCTTATACCAAGTTACATGTACTGAGTCCTTAGCTATGTGCTTTCAACATGAGTCGAACAAAAATGAGCTTTGTGTCTTGGATCCTTCTCCTTGCAATTTCAGTGTTTATGCTTATTGATTTGGCAAGGAGCCAAATAAGCAGCTCACACAGAAAACCCTGGCAAAAAAAGAACATTGCTTCTTTTGAGAATTCCTTCTATGTTCGACTCATAATTATTTTGTTATTAAAATTATCTTGTTCAGCTTAAATTTGGTGGGACCCAAAACAGGAAAACAGACAGAATAGAATGGAAGGTAGTGTTTTGTTTTTAGAATTATTGTACTACAAGTACTAAAACAGTACATGAGTCACATCAATTTGGTTTAAATAAGCTGTGACCTGGATCTAGTTAAGTTTCTGATTTTGTGTATTTTCCTGGAATCTGAGTTCCAAAATCTCATCTACTACTCAAAGGGAAATTATGAGGATGTAATTAACATGTGATTACATCTAAGTCTGAAAGGCATGTATAGTTAATATATAGCAATGCAATAATTATATAAATAGATTTTTTCCCTACAAACATTACTGTTTCTTGGTTGTTGTCAATTTAACTGCACAGGGAATAAACTAATAGCTAAGCATTTGGATACACCTCTGAGGGAGAGAATTTCTTAATTAAATAATTTGAAGTGGGAATGCCCAACTCTAGTCCCTGTCTTTTGAGGTAGGTAGACTCACTTTTAATCTGGGCCAAACATTCTGGTGGCAGCCTCGACAAAGGACATGGGAAGAGAAAGCTTTTGCTCTTTGTCTGCTTCCCTCTCACTGCAAAGAGCGGACTTCTTCAGGATTCCAACTTATACTGAATACCAGATAAGATACTCAGTCCGGGAGATTGAACAATTCATGAATTCTTGGTAGATAGTCACTGTTGGACTAACTGGATCATGGCCTGTAACCTACTCAAATTAATTCCTTGATGATAATAGATGATAGATAGATAGATAGATAGATAGATAGATAGATAGATGGTAGAGATTCAGTCTATCAGTCCTGTTCCTTTAGAAAACACTGATGAATACATTTACTTTCTTCCTTTGTAGTCTAAGATGGCTAATGACTGTTGAAGTGGTCTAGTATTAAAATAAAAACAATGAACAACATATTCTTTCACTTTCTTTAAAAGGCATCTCATTTCTCTTTTCCTATATCTCAGAATTTTTTTCTTGCAGCAGCACAAATAAAAGAGCATAATAACAAATGATCTTAATACTTGCTATATTGATAAATGAGTCAAAGTAAATATTAAGATGCAAACTATGTAAATGAAATGTGCATACTTAAACTCCTTTTGACACATGGTAATGACTGTAGAATTATAATGGTTCACCAAAAATTATGCTGCTTCATATACCAACTGTGCCAGGTATTTCACGGGAAAGGTATAAATCTACAGTAATGTCCCTGAGGCAATGGGAAGTAATTAGAGAACTTCACACTTAAACATTAATATTTTGGATTTATATTGTACCTTTCGTCTAAAGGCCCAAAAGCTTCTATAAGCATTAACTCATTAGATTTTCAATGGCCTCCCTCCCATAAACTAAGGAGTTACCCAATATAATTTTACAAATGGGGAAAATTAAACCTGGAGTAATTAAATGTTACACAAAGGTCTAAAAATAATGGTTTACTGCAATAACGTCTCAGAAATTAAAAATGACGGGTTTCCTTCATATTAAAATGCTTATATAATATTCAGAATTTAGGAATGCTTTTATTTCCTTGCATTTCCTTTTTAAAGTGTGTTTCAGTTCTACATGAAAGTTTTATAGTTTTTAGATATCTCAATTATACATTACTACATGTAAGACTGGGGGAAATTCTATTTGTGTGGGAGTGCATGTGTATGTTCACAGCAGTTTCTCAACACTCAGGAAACCTCATGCAATTTTGTGCTTCCCAAAATTAACACAGCACCCAATTAACAGTGTAAAGAAAGCCAAAATGTTGTGTCTTAGTAGTAAGCATATTGTTTGTTTACACATATGTGAACTTCATAATTAACCAGTACAATATAAACATTCTGTGGCTCTTGAATGAACTCTCTCCACTTAATGATGTCAAGTTCAATTCACTTTATTTCCTAATTCCCAAGTACCTAGGTCTTTATTCTATTTACCATAAATCACTCACTTTCCCCAAACACACTAGCAAGCACATTTCTCCATCTTTCTCTTTCTTCTCATGATATAATGTCCTATGGTACACATATCAGAATTCTTCCATGTTCTAGACTTAGCACCAAAGTAAGAACCCATCCATACAATCTCAATAGAACTTTTCTATGCAATGTCATGAATACTTCACAGCCTAGGATTGTGAACACACATTTCTGCACCCAACATATGCACAAATGAATACGAAAACATAAATAGAGGTGTCTGTGGACAAGATCAACTGGGAGCACAGAAACATTGTTTCTATAGGTAACAACTGCTATATGGTTTTTTTCTCAAATATTTCATGACTTTATCACATTTCCTTGCCCTCTTCTGCTTTTTAATCTTCTTTCTTGTCTCCCTTCAGTTCTGATAATGTAGATTTTTATACTTACTTCATTAAAATACCCACCTTAGGTTGATTTTTTTAAAGAAAACTCAAAACAGAAGACCATCTATTACAGGAATCTGTTTTCATTTTAATATGCATATCACTGCAGAGAGTTAAAAACTGTAAAGGTCCACCCACCTATGAGGTCTTTGTTAAATAGATTTATTGCTATATTTATAACATAATAACAATAAAACTAACATTAGCTGCTACCAAATAAAATCTCCATACAATTAATAGGGTACTTTCTTTGGAGTTTTTGGACAGTCAGTTCATATTGACCCTTACCAGTTACAGGCTATTTTAATACTATTAGCTAACTCTTGGAAATTGACAGAAAAACCCTCTTCCTGAAGACTATACATACTTTAAGCACAAAACAAGAAGATCCAGATGGAACTTTCCTGGAGGCTTCATTATTATAGACTAGCATTCATGTAATAGAAGGTGCTATGCATACTACTATAGGAGTAAGTAAGCAAGTATCACCCACATGTGAAGACTATGAACTGCAACTGTTATAAGATATTACAATTGGTGTGACATTGTAATAAATCAACTAATTTCTGACCACATCTAAGGCCCGCTCTAAGACATGGAGTCCATCTATCAATATTAAATGAATGGCAGTCCTGGTACTAGATCAGTCAGGTTTCAATGGAACATAAAAATTCTATCATTCTCCTCCATGTACATAGTATTAAAAATGATTTATAATAGTATTGCTCTCTCTATAAATCACAGCATCTCTGAGTCTTTATCCGAGGCGTATTTCTTTGTAGTAGATGGCTATTAATACAAAGATCCTCCACTTGTTAATTAACAAAGAATAACAAACTCCAAGTCCTCAAACCTAAGTGCAGTACTCATATCCAACCCCTTCCATAAAGGTTCAGGCATTTTATGGAAAAGTTCATGAGAGGTTGAAAGAGTGAGAAACAATGGATGAATAGCATCAGGGAAATGGTGTTTGCCAGAAGCAAAGAACAGTTGCACATATTAACCCACAGAGAATGTAACAGGACGCACAGAACACTCATAACTTCATGCCATGCAAAATTCACAGCGTTGAAGAAGCAAGGTAGGCCTGAAATCCCACCCCTAGCTGTTGACAAATGATAGCTTCTGAGAGAGGTAGAGTCACTTTTCTGAATACTACTCAGTGATTAAGAACAAGAACATCATGGGTTTTGAGGCAAATGGATGAAACTAGAAAATATCCTGAGTGAAGTAACTCAGACTCAAAAAGATATGCATAGTATGTACTTACTAATAAGTGAATATTAACCAAATATGTACAAAATACCCACGATACAATCCACAGAGCTCAAGAAGTCTAGCAAGCCAAAGGGCCCAAATGAGGACACTTCAATCCCATTTAGGAGGGAAAGAAGGCAATCCCAGGAGCAGGGGAGGAAGAGTGGTACCTGGATGGGAAAGGCGACAGGGGAAGAGGGGAACATGATCAGGTATTAGGGTGGAACAGGACTAAAGTCCAAGGGCCGGCAGAAAAAATAGAAACAGGGAACATCTGAAGGTAGAAGGTAGAGCGATCCTCAAGAATATACCAGAGACCTTGGATGTGAGAGACTTTCAAGACTCGAAGGGTGAGACCTTAGATGAAATAACCTACAGTGGGGAGAGGGAGCTTGTAAAGCCCATCCCCAGTTAAAAAACAAAACCAAACAAACAAACAAACAGGGCATTATGTGGAGGGATGTGGTTGCCATTCAACAGTCAAAACCTGACTCAGAATTGTTCAGGTCTGAGAAAAACCTGCAGAAACAAAATGGAGAAGGGCCTGAGGAAAAGGAGGTCTAGTGACAGAATCAAATTTGCATCCATCTCAGGACAAGGCCCGAAGACTGACATTATTACTGATGCTATGATGTGCTTACAAAGAGGCCCTATCATGTTTCCCTCTGAAAGACCAAACTCTTTCTGCGTTGAAAGAGTCAAAGGCAGAATCTAGCACCCAAGCAATGGACAGAAGCTGCTGGCCCCTGTGGTTGAATTAGGGAAAAACTGGAAGAAGCTGAGGAGGTGAGCATATAGGAAGATTAGCAGTCTAAACTAACCTGGACCACTGGGACTTCTCAGACCCTGAACCAGCCACCAGGCAGCATATACCAGCTGTATACGCTCCTAACACATATACAGCAGAGAATCTCCACGTCTGTACTTAGTCGGAGAAGATGCACCTAAACCTTGTGAGACTTGGGGCTCCAGGGACAGGGAGGGTCTGGTGAGGTGGGGGTGGGGTGAAGAGACATCCTCTTGGAGAAGGAGGGAGGAGTGAGGGGTAACAGTTGGAGGGTGGATTGGAGGGGGGAATAAAGTCTGGATTGTAAAATGATTGAAGAATAAATAAAAATAAATAAAAATTTAAATATAAAAAAAAGAAAAAGGTCCATGAAACCACACCCCCTCCATCTCGCCTTTGCCTACAAAACAGGGTGCTTCCCCACCCACCAAATCCAGTCTCTTCAAGGTAATTAAATCATAGTACCTGCTGCTAAGAGAGACCCTGTAATGAAGTTGAGAGGGCAAAGGGAGAGAAAGAATTTCTCTTTTTTGAGCTTTAAAGTAAATGAGTAGAGGTGTTAGAGAATTGGTAAAATACGGGCTTTGACACAGATGCAATGTGCACATCTATGTTTAGTAAATAGGAAGGCAGACATTGCAGTTTTAACTATCCTATTCAGTGAATAAGAGAGCCATACATAGACTTCCTTCGTATCATTTGCTATTTGTTCTGTTTGTCAATATCTACACATTCTTGTCTTCATAGAATGGGTTTAACAGTGTGATCACCCTCAAGCGTAGCAGCACAGTCCAGAAGGCACTCAACTGTAGCCTGACTCATGCAAAAGAGGAACAAATTCCTGGACTCCTTCATACAGGATGAGCTCTGCATCTTAGAGGTGATTGATACAGACAAATCTAGCATTTGGTTTCTGTGAACACCTAAGCCTAGACATTCAACAATTTCTCCATGATGCCTCATGTTTTCTGTTTTATAGAAAATATTCCACAGAAATTATTCATTGTTTAAAATGCTAATAACCTTTATAGTACACCTCAGACTTCTTTAAACACAAGACAAAAACTTGCTTCGATTCATTTCGCTGTTGTATCCTGAAAATCACAATTGTGTTTAAGTTATTGACAAATATCACACTTTGCAAATCCAAACTGAAAGCAAAATTAACTATAGCAATTCACAAGTCATGACTACACATTATGTACTGATCAAAGCTCAATGTGTTGTAGGGATTATCTTAGCTAAAAAGAATATGAAAAATGGACAATTGTCATATTATTTGGGAGAAATGAACAACAAGTTCATATACATTGAGGAAAAGCCTACACCCAGTGTATCTAGAAGCTGAACATGAGCATACTATGTCAGAAATTAAGAGGAACACAGTTGTGTCTTTCAGCAATATCAGAATTTATTGAATAACAATAAATTCACCAGCTTTGGAAGTTTTGTTGGTACCAAAGAAAATAAGTATTCCTTATCCCTCCACAGGCATCCAAGGCAAATAATGGGTTCTATTATTCCTTTTAATTGATAATATTAACTCATTTAGCTTATATTACATTATGTTATGTTATGCTCTGCTGTGCTATAGCACATATATGTATGTGCTATATCATATCATATATGCACATACATATATTTAGGCAAAGGTAGCTACACAGAATTTAAAAATCCAGAGCAGAATACAAGGATTTTCCAGTTTGAGAAACAAAAACTAAAACCTGACAGAGATACAAAGTGGATAGCAAATTGCAAGACAGCAAATCAGGCTGAATGTCTGCCAGAGATGCTGCTGCTGCTGCTGCTGCTGCTGCTGCTGCTGCTGCTGTCTCCACAGTTTGCGTTACACTTGATCTTCTCTTCAGCATTGAGTTGTACTGCAGAGAGAACTGGCTGGCTATATGGGTAGTGGGAAGTACTGGCTCCAAATGACTGATAGGATGTATGAGCCCAATAGGTCCAGAGGGATATCATTGTACAGATTGGATGGACAGTAATTTGGGTAGAGTAGATCAAGAGTGGGGACCTAGTTGAGCTGAAGCTACTGAGACAGTAGGGAATTATTGTGATCATTGACATCTATGCTGTATCCTCTTCATGGTATCTAGATGAGGGCATTACACTCTTTTGTCAGTCTGCTATATCAAGTAAGTCCTTGAATATGGGTTTCTTGTTTGATTTTTTATTCACCTGTGTTTTTCTAAATTTTTTTTTTTTTTAGGAATGTTACTTATCATTGCCTTCTGGAAGATGCCGGGCACATGGTGCTGGTTTTGCCAAGCTTCAAGTCATCACCATCCTCAAGATGGAGTCAAATTCTGGTTGATGCATAGATAGTGTAGAAAAACAAGGTAAGGAGAAGGCTGATCTCCACATCTTGGTTTTGATGTTATTTATAAGTCAGGTGTCAGTGACCTCTCACCCTTACCTCACCTCAGGTATATCAACCTACAAGCTAACTGAAATCTGAGGTATAGAAGATAGATTTTCCTAGAATAATCTTTGTTCAAATAAGCTGATAAAAGTTAAATAAGAAATGTGCTCCTTCCTGGCACAGTAACCAACAAGTCAAGAAGTCAGGAAACAGAGATTTATTGATTGTTTTCTATACCAAAGGGGATACTTAAAGTAGAATGAAACAGAAAACACAAATCAACCTAGAAAAGGGAAATTATTGGCCCACATAACGAAAAGTCTAGAGGAAGGGCAGGCTCCAGGCACCATTTGATCCAGTGGTTCACAATACCATCAAGGCTTGGCTCTGTTTCTCTCGGATTCTCTTGGCTCGGTTCTGCTCACTCTGTATGCTGGCTTTGTATCCAGGCAGAAAGCCAGGGCAGCTACAACAAGTCTAGGTTTCTCATTCTAACAAAGTCTCATTACAGTAAGTGGGGAAACCTTTGTTCACATTTTGAAGTTCCAGAATGAGTATTGAGATTCCCTAGTTATGGGTAGAGTTTTCCATAGGTCAACTCTTTACCAGTCACCACTCAATTGAATAGAGCCATTGACTCAGCCTGGAGCCCAGGCATTATTTCTCATACAATGACACACATAGACACACACAGACATTGCAGTGAAATCAGAGATAACATGATGTTGAAAGAAAAAGAAATTCAATATACTGTACATGACACTTTCACACAATACAATTAACACAAATAAGAAAGAAAACCTAATGAAATGGGTAATTAAATTCATTACTACAAAATTAAATTTACAAAAATCAGGATCTTAAACATCACATGGATTAAAAGAAAATGCTTTCCCACACTAGCAATAGTCAATTTGGATTACATTATACAAAGGTGTGTCAGCTATTAAGTTCTTTAGATTTCTTAACTTCAGATAAAATAAAAAAGAAAAAGTTCCCTTGTACTAAAATTAGGTCAAATTGTCACATTTATCTCCATGTGGCCCCACCTCAGTGAGAAACCCAGGGTCTTGAAGGAAGGTAAACGTGCTCAGTGAATGGAAGGAGTGCTACACACCCGATCAGTGTGCTCGTGGCTTCCTAGAACATGAACAACATAGTAATAACATTAATGCATATTTGGGATAAATGACCCAAAAATACCCATAATTTCTATATACTCTAATTTTTATTTGTTTTGTGGCTAGAATTGAATTTTAAGACTTCCACAGGCTGAGTGTAAACTTCCCAATGGCTTCAAAGCAGGTGTGCTTCAGCCTATATGTTCGAGCTCTACAAGAACCAATCCCACAGAACATGTGCAGCTGTGTTGACTCCTCCTCCAGCCTCTGTTCATTTCAATACCATTTAAGCATGCTGCTGACTGTTTTCAATGTGCCAAGATATACATAGGACTCATGCCTTTCCTTTTTCCCTATTTCAGTTTAAATTTCAGTTAGCATTTTTTCTAAAAAATCTCTAAAGATATAGTATGAAAAGACTTTCTTTTTATATCAGCACTACCAGAGGAAATCTTCTTGGAATAAGCAAGAAAAAGTAATGAATAGGAATTTTCTAACTATTGTCTCAATGAATGAAAAGTTCTGCAGTTCATGGGGAATGGAGAGAAAAGACAATTCCTGAAACCTTACCAGAATTCTTGTGAATATTTAGACAAAATATTTAGTGTATACAACTAACAAAAAATGAGACCTTTGAGCAGTCTATTTAAGGCAATGCATTCTTTTAGGAAAGTTAATAGAGAAACTACCAAGCTCATCAAAACACAAGCACAGGCACTGTGAACAATGCCCAAGAAGTGGAGAGCTACCACTAAAGAGGCAATTGTGCCCACTTTTTCCAACCTCTGTCTCCATGTTAATCACTCATATCCAAATCAATACTAGCACCCTCCAATATTTGTTTAATATAACATGGGAGTTTTCTTTCCTACAAATACAGTCTCTTCCACCAAAGAAAGCCTAAGATGACAAGAATCCTGGTATAGGATAGTGTGATACAAAAGATGAGGCATAGCTTCAACTGCAGGAAAAGGTGAAGTGATCCCCTGTCTTGCTGCAACAGGCCTAATTGCAAACATTTCTATAAAATGGAGACACTTACAGAATATATTCCCATCAAACAAATCAGCATTTATAGTCAACATAAAAATTTCATGCCACATTGTCACACTGTAACATAACTTAATGTGGATACAACAACTTTGTATCATATTCTTCCTGATAGTCATCTATCAGATCCAAAGCTTTCCTCCCTAGAGTTCCATTAACACCCTTGCTAATCTAAAAAAAAGCCAAGTATAGGTCCCTCTTCCATAACTATTATTCCCATATCTCCTCTCTTTTCTCCTTTCCCATCTTCACATCCTGGAAATTATAAAGAATTGTCCCATGTGCTCAATTCCATCCCCATAGGGTGGACATCACTGGCCTGCTGATTCAAATTTTCATTTTCCTATATTCTTTACGGCTTATCCTACATTTTCTTCATAAGTTTACACATTCTCATCCTTTCTTGATTGTCCATCTGTAAATTTAGAAGTATGGTACAGAAAGACACTGTTGCTGAATGGTTTTCCTGTACTGTCATTATTACATGGCTGGAAACAGAGTACTTAACACACAGCTCACAAAATTCTTCATATTAAAGAAGTTAGCACACAACATTGTGCATTACAAATTTATTTGAACATTCCAAGAACTTTATAGAGCACATGATATAAAACATAGGGACAAAATGATTGCAATGGAAGAATTCATGAATCTTTCAGATGAGGAAAAAGACCCTAAGTGAGTCAACACTTAAAATAGAGAAAGTGGGAACAGGGAGAAATAAGAATATAATTGAACCATAAAGATCACATCTTTAGTGTTTTGGGTTTTTGTTTGTTTGTTTGTTTGCCTTTTTCTGTACCCCCAAATCCTAACATTTTCAATGAAAGCATTTAAAGAAGGTCCAGCAAATACTTTTCAATTGGCTTTGTAAAGAATCAGATCCACAGGTAAAACAAACAAACAAACAAACAAACAAACGCTCTTAAGTCTTTAGGTCCTATCCCATAAACGATATGCAAACGTTTAGGATTATTATTTATGAGAGATTAACTATTTAGAGTTGATCTTGGGTAGTGAAAGCTGAAAATGGGAAAATCTACTATTTTCGGTGTTCAGGTAGGATTAGCACACAGACCAATGATCTCCCCTGATTATTAATGATCAAGGAATAAACTCATTTAAATTTATGAGAAATAGTGACTTCCACTGCATACTAAATACTAACATATTTAAAGACATAAGGTAGAAATATGAAAACCTGGCTGATACTATTAACTTTGGCTATGTAAACAAGAGATCCATTCTTGTCTTTTAAAGTTTATTCTGAATAAATAAAATAAAACCAACAAGAAAATGTTGCTTTTAGTTTCCTATGATAATAGACGTTTTTTCAGTTTGCATTTTATAATAGTATTAGTTACCATAATAGAAAATTGCATACCAAAACAGACAGTTCAAGGTCAATCAAGGAGAAAATACAAGTTTGAAGTCATGACAAATTCACTATTCCGTCCATCCATCTAAGATGCCAGTGTCTTCAACATGACTACTTTGGAAATCAGCAAATAGAACCTAGTATACAGAAGCATGGTCTCATAACACACCTTAAATGGTTATCAATTTCCTAATGGGTATATGAGCGACACTGTGACTTTCTGTGTTTATTTCAGCATTTCTGGCTGACCTCAGGATGTTTGTTTCCCCAAGTCTCTCCACTAAATGACTGCACTACAGGCACAAGTCTAGTTGTTTCTAATTGGGCTAGTCTGTTCTCTATTGCTCCACACTTTTTCCTGCTGTTCTTCCTGGACAGAAAGACTTTAACACATTAGATGATCCAGTCCAGATTCTGTTCTACCTAGGGTCTGATCCATATACAGATGTCTAACAATCTAAAGGTTATGTCCTCTCTTGAGTTTGTATATGGATTTTTTCCCATTATGTGACTTTTGAGAGTTCTGTCTCTTTCTCTATACTGCTGCTGGTGAAAGCACATATCATTGATACATGAAAATGAACATATTGAACAGACACTGCTGGGAGTAATCTTTTTCTGTTTGTCTTTACTGGTTACCTAACATAAAACACAAAGCAACAGCACATCACATATAAAAATGGGTTCATGCCGTTCTCTTGCTTTTCACCTGTATGTATTATTAATTACCATATTATTCCAGTCACAAAAATTTCCTTTCAGTTCCAGTTTTGAAATTTCATACAGTTAAAGGAATAGCACTCAAAAATATATGAATTTGAGTGTTTGAGAAGAAAATAATTTTGAGAAGGAGCTTCTTAAAGCATGCAGTCACAAATATTCCATTATTTGTGACTTTGTGTGAGACGGGGTCTGAGCCCAGCCTAGACTGGCCTGGAACTCATGCTTTCTGCATCTCTGCTTCCCCGCATGCTAACATGACTGCCACCAGCGCTCTGGGTCTTTTATATTTACCATCCTCTAAATATAAAAAATGAAACATTCAAGTAATTTTATTACAACTTATATACAACAGAAGGAAGAATATTTGACAAAAGCTAGAGATAGTAGTAGCACGACATAAGTAAAGATTGCCTACATTCCTATATTATTAGGCAATTCCTCAACAAAAATAGGAATGATTTACCATTTTCAGGGAGAGGAAGAGACATTAATATATATGATAATTCCACACATTCTACAACAAGGAGCAGAGTGAAAGGATTTCAGTGAGGATGGAAAATTGAGGCTCATAAAAATCTGCACATGGGATTTCTGCCCAGGAACACAGTATTTACTACGCCAGGGAGGAGAAGTTTGAATTAAAACTGTAAGCTAGGTTCAAGATTTTTTTTTATAATTTATTTGTAACCAAGGACAGATAAGTGAATAGATATTTAAAGGAACACACACTAACTCTGTTAATAATAAATGGCAGTGTATGAGTCATAAGAATGTAGAATATTACAACCCATTTATACAATACCAACAATGCTAGGATTGAGTTTATTCAATGACTACTCACTAGAATTATTTGACTTAACTCTCTTTCTTTTCAAGGTGATGGAAAAAGAAGCACAAGGCCTCAAGTCTGTTACTATAGCAATGTGGTATGAACTCCATGGGGCACCATGGACCACAATGACCAAACCTTGAAAGTGTTCTTTCTTTTATATTAGTTTTCAAGAGTTGTACAAAATAGTAAGTCCCATTATGACATTTTCATACCTGGCCCCTTCTTTTTCCAAACAGTCCTTGCGACTCCTTTCACTGCATGTGTGGTGCAGAAGACTGAAGCTTCAGGCACGCTGTGTAAGCACTCTGCGGAGCGTCCCAGCTCTGAGACAGCTCAGAAGAGAGAACTTGATTTCATGTAGAGACGGTGGCTCTGAGGAAGTAAGGGAACAGGATGCACAGAGAAGCCTGCAACTCTCTGAGAAATATTCTCCAGCAACAGCCCAAATAAATATCAGGATCAGATCCCAGTAGTTATCTGGGCTGAGGTAAAGAAGGCCAATTACCTGAAGTGTTAAGCCTTTTACTTCCTCTTATCTGAAGGGGGGTGTATTTGTTTTGCCATCGGTATTGGGGTTAGTGACACCATTTTTATGAGATAATATTAAAATATATTTGCAAAATATGATAACCGTGGTGTGGGGTGTGGGGGAGTTAATGAATTTAACTTCAGCAAGTAAATGAACGGATGGTGATGCGTTCTAAATTTTTCTTGGACAAATGGATTCAGCCATTTTCACTGATTCTTCCTGTTGCCTTGCATAGAATCCTTTTTAGAGCTGCTCACAGAGAGTTAAAGTAAAATTAAAGGGCTTTTCCCCGTGCATTACCTTTTAGGTAGTGGTTTTTAAGGTGGGCAAACTAATTCTGTGTTCCCTTTGAACATTTTAAAAGCATTTTCACTCAGTGTATGCTTAATAACAGTTCTTCAAAGCACACAAGAAAACTCTTTTCACTAATGTATCTTTAAATTAAAATTAAACTGTGGCATTTATATTAAGGGCGCTATACAAATTGCACTGATTTGCCTTTGAATGCTCTCACAATCTGTTGACCTTTAATCAGTTGTAAACCTGTGGAGCTGGCACTCTGATTAAAACCACAATAATGGCTTAATTCAGGAAAACAAGTCTAGTTAGAGTTTTTTTTTTTTTTTGAAAAAAAATGAGGAATTTGTAAATCAGTGCTAGTATGCATAAAGCTTCCAGGGGAATAAAATGCTTATGAAATTAGTGCGGTTTCTCTCCCCTTCTAGGTTATAGATAAAAACATACATCTCTTTTGCCGAATTTTTATGTAAATATAAGAAAGGCGAAATAAGTATTTAAGTATAGTATTCAAAAGGATATTTGAAACAAAAAGACTGTAGTGTGTAGGTAACAACTTTGAAATAGAAATAAAATTATGTAATTGATTAGTCTAATATGAACATTAATGTTAGAAAGCAATGACTTGGGAGATTGCTATAAAGATATAAAATGTTAAATTACATAACTGAAATTAAGCTTAAATTAATCAATTATATCTTAGAAATAGTCACACTGCAGAAATATTATCAATTTATAAGTAAATACAAAGTTATATTTTATGACAGTTCTAAAAACTGAGAATTACAAAACAGAAGAATCCAGAGTTGTTATCGATGCTTTCTGACATATGAAACAAACATCAAATCTGAGATTGAAAATGAGCACATGAATAAACCATATATTAATAGTTTTCCTCTTCACTTGACATAATTACAAAAATCAATTAAATCTAGCCTCAGGATACTTGGCAAATGCTCACAAACAGTCAGAAACAAAGTATGCAATTATTTAAATAAAACCAAGTGTACTTAAGTAACTTGGAGGAAGACTGAGGAATAGGGAAGGGAAACTATCATTGGCAGGAGGCTCGATTAATGCCAGGAACTTCCTCCGTTTTCATGTTTGTATCTGTCACTTTATGTCCCTTTCTTTTTTCCTTGATGATAGATATATTTATATGCTGCATATGAAAACAAAGGCTTTATACTGCGACCCTATTACTAGATTGAAAATTAAAACTCGTGATAAATGCATACCCACAAGTATATACAGGTTTGCATTTTCATTCTAAAAATCTCATTTAATTGGCCTCTGTCAGTTCCTTACTTTATGATTTCCTATACTGATGCAGAAGAGTTATCAGTGTGCAGATGGATTTGTACCTATTGAGTTCATCAGTAGGGATAAATGCAACTCCAAGCCCAAGGAGTTTTACAAGACAGCATTTTTAGCATTTACAGGAGCTTACAAGACAGAACTATCTTTCTCTGTTTCAGAAGAGAGGAGGACTAGAACAGAGAGAGATGGTAGGAAGAAAGGGTGAGCATATACACTGAGGAACAAGGGCTTGGGTTTATATAATGGTGGGAAGGGTTTACTATAGAATATCCTGTACTTGATGCTCAACACTGAGTTAAGCTTGATGAAGGTCACCATGTCCACACACTGTAGGAGCATTCCTCCAAAAGGTGAGTTATCTAAGATAACCTACAAAGTTATCTTAGTCCGTGTCAAAGAAAACCATTATAATGGTCTGCATAGATGTAGTAGATACACATGAAGTGGATGGTGGGTCAAAAATAAATTCATATTACATAATTGGAATTCTTTAACCTCATTGTCCATAACATAAAATAATACTACTTTGATGATATGAATATAATTATTCTTCAATAATCATGCATTATAAATAAGTCCAACCATGCAATATAGAAACATTTACCCTCTCAGTTGGCTCAAGTGCCAGTTACATCCTAGACCACCAAAATCCTTAAAGCATCACTTCTGAAAGTTTACTATCACCAAAATGGCAGGGGAAGCACCTGAAGTTCACTGACTGTGAAGTGCAGACATGCCAATCACAGGGAAGGGGGTCTGGGAAGGCTGTGGTCCCTTTGGGTCGCTACATGAGAAAAGAAGCATGTCCGCAAATTGATGGATACCTTTGGAAAGTCAGAAAGCAGATTGAGGGAGAAGTGGAAGGAATGAAGCGTGGTTTATGCAAATCAGGTTAAGAGTTCAGGATATGATGCCAAGGCACATCACCGTAGGCTAACTCACAAGGCAAGACCAGGTACTTGAAGGCGGTTGATCTACTTACTCAGTAATCTTCCCTGGAACTGAAAAGCTAAAGTGTCTAGAATTTGTCCAAATTATATAATATACTAACTATAGAAATACTAACTTAAAACCAGAAAACTATATTTTGTTGTAACTCTACAACAAAATTTAATATGAAGTTACAAAACATAAGTGGATAAGCCTATCCTCTAATTTCCAGTAACTGGTACTACAAGATAGAATTCTCTAAGAAATATTTTAAAATACCCAACTCTTGGCTTCATGCCTTATGTCTTCTCCTTCTAGAACTCTAGGTTAAATTTCTGTCTCTATTCTTATGTAAATTTCTCATTCTTTGTGACAGTTTACTTCTCATGTCCTGTGGCTTCTGTGTATGGCATTTGAGATGAGAAGACAACTGATGTGACTTTCAGTGTTTAATCAGTTCTGCTAAGAGCACCCAGAAAATGGCTGCATTAAGAAGAAAGTACTCCTACCATACACTACTTTTTTTATAGATACACATGTACATGCACAAACACAAAGACATGCATGCATGTATATACATGTGTATATACACGCACATATATGTGTATATATATTCAGTTATCATTTATATTTTTCTTATTTCTATTGTATGCTAATACTGGAAAGTAAAAATACTTCTAAGTAACTAAAAAGAGTAAATATTAAACCTTTAGTTAAATCAGTATGAAAGAGCTAAGTTTTATTTTATTTGTTTTTTCTATTCTATGTAACTCTGCTAAAGAAATAAGATACTGTACTATGGTTCTTAAAATTTGCAATCTTTTTGGGGTTTCATGGACTAAATTGATTCCTCAGATAGTCTTCACTCATTTAAAAATCTAAAATCAGGTAGAGAGCTAGGGACCAAGCCTGAGAATAGAACAATCACCAATATTGGCAGTCATGCCTAAATGGCTTCACTGTATCAAGTATTGACTATACATGGTTTTAAAGCAAGTTACAAACACTCTAAACAAAGCAGATTGACTTATCCACACTCCTCCTTCAGTTCAGCTGGAGTTCTTCCCAAGGCCGAAAAGTACCTCCTGACTGTGCACATAACTCAGTATCGACCATTCATTATGAAGGCACAGTCATCTGTGAGGTATGGAAGGAAGGAGCTCTAACTCCACACCAGGTCTTGTATTACTATTCCAAATAGACCTTATTGCATTTCAGGGGCCTCTCCAGTCTTGGAGTTAAACATTCTCTTCTGAGAACTAATTTTGTTACAATATAGTATATAACTAATGTATGCAAAATTTATGGAAATAGTTTGTGTCTATTTAATTCACTAACTCATAAAAATAAAATACAGTTGCCACAGGAACTGATTTTGATTTGATTGCCTTTTCTATTATATCCTTAGTGACAGGAGAGTCTGTCGAATCACATTTTGCTTTAAAATTTTGTGTTAACTATAAATATAAATCAAATAAAAGAATACCAGTTTTCTCTAAATATTGGTACTAGCCTTTGAATTAAAAATACATTTCAATTAAAATTATAAAAGTTGATTAACATTATTTAGAAAAATAATTCTCAAAAATTGGCTCATATCATAGCAACAGTAGAAGTGCTACCTTCTTTTTTTACTAGATATTTTCTTTATTTACATTTTAAATGTTATCAACTTTTCTGGCTCCCTTCCAAAAATACGCTATTCCATACCCCTCCCACTACTCAACAACTCACATACTCCCTCTACCCTGTCCTGGCATTCACCTAACACAACTTATATGTAATTTTTAACAAAGGCTTAACACTTAACATTAAAGTGATAATGTTAGTAAATTGTCAATCAAATATATATTAAGTTAGGTAAGAGTGGTTTATACTGTTTATTTCAACTATGTGGGAAACTAAAGCAAAATGAAGGGCACACTGGGATTCATGGCAAGATATTATCTCCCAAAGTGTATATTGTGCATTACATTTTATAATAGTCTGTGCATTACATTTTATAAAATTAATAAAAACTATTAAAAGCATTAAGAGGTCCAAATTACATCTCTCATAGAGCTAGTCTGCCATTTTCTTTAGATGTACTATTTTTATTTCCATCTCTCACAAACATCTCAGAAAAAAAACAAGTATATGAAAAATAACAATTGCACATAGCTGTAGCCATCTACAGCAAAACACACACACACACACACACACACACACACACACACACAAACATCACCTTGATTTTGTTGGTTGAATATTCTAGATAGTATCATGTCTTCTGAAAGAGGCCAAAGAATGAGTTAAAAAAGAAAAACACATTCTCTTACAAGGCGGCAGCATGCTGATCTGGCATTTCATGTGAAGCATGAGACCTTAAGAGATAAACCATTACTCACAATATTTGTCTACAAATATAAAGAGTAAAATCTACAACCAAATAACAAAACTAGGTGCAGCGGGTCATAGTGTAATCCCACACTTTACAGGAGAGAGGAGGAAGACTGAGTTCTTAGCCAGTGTGGACCATCTAATGTTACCTCACGCCAGAATGAGGCAGAATCATCCATAATGAGCCCTGTACTTCTCCTTGACTACCACACCTTTCATGACCCTCTTTTTTCTCTCGTTCACCATGAACTACGGTTTCCTTCTGTCAGTGACATATACTTCACAATTCCTTCTCAAGTGATGGTGTGTAACTCTTCCTGGTGACTGTCTGGAACATGGGAGCCACGTGGGAAGAGACATTGAAGGGTTGAGTGTGCGATGGCGGCTAACATCAGTGTCAGCCCAACAGAGTTCCTAAGGAATCACCTAAACTGCCTTTAAAGTGTAGATGCAGTCTATATTTTTCCTTTTAAAAAGCGACCAGAGTCAGAGTTACGAGACTGAAAAGTGAGCTAATCACAAGGCCGTGGTTGTCATCAGCAGTAGCCCATGATAAAGCTCTTCCAAATAATAACTCTTTTGATTTGCTTCGAGTCTTTGTTGTACAGAGAATTCTTCTTTGGTGGTCTGGAAGTTGCAGTCACAACCAACAGTCAAAAACAACTATGTCTTCATAGTTGGGCAATATTTGGGGGAAAATAAAGCCGTTTCTTCTCAGCAAGCCCATGCCTAGGCGCATTCAGGGGCTGATTTTCCGGTTTACAGACTAGCAAAAATTCTCTGCTTCCTTTTCCTGGCTTTTGGCTACTCTGTTGCTCATTAGCATTGCCACTGAAGGGTGGAGAGGAAATAGAAAAGAATCAAAGCTGTTTGCTATTTATTAACTCCTTATTAACAACAACAAAACCTTTGTGGAGAAAAATATTTATTGGGCAGCCACTGTTTATTGTTTGCTTCTATCCATTTCTGTGTTTGTTCTGTTCTCAATTTCAGTTTCATGGCTGGAGTTTAGTATCCAGCTTTCCTTCTAAGATACCATAACTCTTATAAAAAATAATATTTTATTTAGCTGTGAGGAAATATCTCTCCATCCTTTCATGGAGTATGGAAGAACATATGACTAACTTTGAATCATTGTAATTATGCAACATTATCTTCAAAATAATAGAAAATAAATTACAATTTATGTATATCTATGATATAAATATATATATGCATAGTCTGACATATGACATTTAATTTGAGCAAGATTCCAATGCTTTTATTCATTCCAGAGTCACTAAATATCAAAGCCTCCCGCCCTGTTCTGTGATTTAATAATACCACTACTGACATCTATGGTGTAATAAAGGAAAAAGGGGCAAACAAATGGTTGACATTCTGCATTGACTCTGGCTTTGGCATGATTATAATTTATTTCGCAGTCAATAGCTATAGTAATGTGAAGGATTAGCCATCAGAAAGCTGAGTAAAGAGATTTCTATTACAAATGAAGACTATCTATAAAGGATAAACTCCTCATCCTATTTATAAGCTACTTTTTTTCTGAAAAAAATATATTTGGATTATGGCACTGTCAGAATTCCATCACCAGGACATTTATTAAGTTGCCAAAATTCCTTTTGCTGTAGGTGACCACAGTAATCCACCTGGGAGACCTAAATTGCTCTTACTTCACCTTCCTAATATAAAACTCTTTTTCTAAAGAGGCAGATATCTGTAAAATTTCTTCAAGGATAAGAGGCACAGGTAACCTACATGATGAAATGAGACATTAAAGCCTAAGCATTTAGGCATCAGATGCCCAAATTAATATTTGCTGAGCCTGACTGCTAAATATCTTATGTGAAATTCTGAAGTTATTTTATGCATTTACTGCAAATGTAGCATGAGAGTATAGATCATGATTTTTCTATTTAAACACTCAGTTTGAAACTCACCATTTATAGTAGCGGATAACAGAAAAACAATGACAGTCAAATCTGGTCATGAGATATACCCAGCAAAAATATTGGATCCAAGGTTGAAAAGTGATCTTGTTCAAAATATAATAAAATGGTCTTGTGCAGGCTGCACTTTTTTTTTGGTCAATGCTGAGAATTACCAGCCTATCTCCAAGAGCAACTCATCATGTGTCTGATATTTCATTCAAGAAGCAGCTGACTAGCTACAGAGTAATCAGTACAACACCATTCATAGGATTTTGTATGCTGGCAAATTGCTGAGGATTTACTGCAAATGAAACCTCTCTGGGTTTTAGTTCACCTTAAACTACATGCAACAGGACACCTGCACTGATTCACTCTCTTCAGCTTCTACAATATTACCTTGGTCTTGGCTTTTAAGAATGATCTGTCTATCTGTAATGTACTGCAAGTGGCATATGATAATGTAATGATGTTGCTAGTAAGTAGATTAAGTACTTCATCAATTTTAGGTACTCATTCCATCTAAGTTTAGATGTAAATCAGCTTCAAAGTTCTGTGAAGTGACTGAGCTTCTATATCCCAAGAAGTCGGGTACTACTAAGTTACAAACATATATTGTTATTCTGTAGTCTAATAAAATATACCTGAACCATAAGAAAGTTGTCTTTTATTTGCCTGTTATTTCTGATCTCAAACATCAGACTTTGATCTTTCTATTTTTCATGGCTCTCCTGTTTACACATCAATTATTATATATGGGCAAGTAGAAATATCCATAGGACACATTATTCACACAAGGGAAGAGGTTTTTGTAGATGAGATAGCACAACAGAAAAACATGGGGAAACAAAAAACAAAAAACAGAAAAGAAAAACGGTGTAAGTCCTATTTCAATAGTGATATTATCCAAAGCTCAACACTAATGTGATAAGCACAACTTGTTGGCATATTAATAGACTTATGAACACATTAAGATTCACTTTCAAAAGATTTCTAAGCTTAGAAAATTTAGAACATTTCCTCTCCTCATTTTCACCTGTGACTGAAAAGCTGTCAGCTGTGCTATAGCACAAATAGAAGTGAAAGATCCCTAAAAGGAAATGTTTAAATATGTCACTGAAATTAACATAACATGAATTTCCCTATTGCAATGGAAAATATTGCCCTATACAATAATTATATTCCCTTTTCTGAATGAAATGTCCTCAAGTGAATTTTAAACAAATCAAATGCATGTCAGAACTTATTTGAAAAGTTTCTTCTCAGTTCAAATGTGTCTATTATGACAAGAATAGCATTCTATTTTATTATCATTAGTTGGATTACTACATTTCCTAATAATTAATAATGATTCAGAGTAAATAGTGGTTCTATTTGTAACACAGATCACTGCTGTTTAAACTGTCACAGACTCCTAATTTCAGTAAGAAATCTCAAGTAAATATTAATGGTGATCTGGAAAAGTAAATGAAGCAAATAAGCACAATAATCAATATATGTTTCAGAACCACATGGAAGTCTATTACTAGGGGCATTTACAATCATTGTGACCAAGTACCACTTGATCTAATATTATAATTAACAAGTCAAAAAAACTTTTTTTTTTGTACTATTTAAACCTAAACTCCAGGAAGCAAATCAGTTTGGAGAAAAAGAAGACAGTATTCTTCAAATCTAAAGCTCTCTTAGGATTCTTCTTAGTGGAATCTTGTTGTGAATATTCCTATGCATAAACACTAACACATCTCAAAAGCAATCCTACCCTGTGACTCCCATTCTCTCGCCATGTCTCCCTTCTCTTCCTTCCTTGTCTTTTTTTTTTTTGAAAATTTTTGTTAGATATTTGATTTATTTACATTTCAAATGTTATTCTCTTTTCTTGTTACCCCTCCAAAACTGACTATCCTATGTCCCCTCCCCCTGCTTAACAGCCCCTCCCCCCACATTCCTGACCTGGCATTCCCCTACACTGGGACATCTAGCCTTCACAGGACCATTGGCCTCTACTCTCTTTGATATCTGAAAAGGCCATCCTCTGCTACATAGGTAACTGGAACCATGGGTCCCTCCATGTGTACTCTTTGGTTGGTGGTTTAGTTCCTGGGAGTTCTGTGGGTACTGGTTGGTACATATTATTGTCCTTCCTTTGGGGCTGCAAACCTCTTCAGCTCCTTGGGTCCTTTCTCTAGCTCCTCCATTGGGGACCCCATGCTCAGTCTATTGGTTGACTGTGACCCATATGTATTTTGATCCCCCTTCTAAGAAGGATCAAAGTATCCATACTTTGGTCTACTTTCTTCTTGAGCTTCATGTGGTCTGTGAATTGTATCTTTGGTATTCTGAGCTTTTGGGCTAATATCCACTTACAAGCAAGTGCATACCATGTATGTTCTTTTGTGATTGGTTTACCTCACTCATGATGGTATAGAAATTTGAAGCAATTCCACTGAAATCAGGGACTAGACAAGGCTGTCAACTCTCTCCCTACCTGTTCAATATAGTACTCAAAAGTCCTAGCCAGAGCAATTAGACAACAAAAGGAGGTCAAAGGGATACAAATTGGGAAGGAAGAAATCAAAGTATCACTATTTGCAGATGATATGATCATATACTTAAGTGACCCTAAAAATTCCACCAGGGAACTACTAAACCTTATAAACAACTTCAGCAAAGTGGCTGGATATAAAATTTACTCAAACAAATCAGTAGACTTCCTATACTATAAAGATAAAGATACTATACTTATACTATATACTTATACTATAAGGATAAAGAAGCCAAGAAAGAAATTAGGGAAATGGCACCCTTCCTCGTCTTAAGACTCCTAGAACCCTCAGGTTGCAACCCTAAGTGTATCCAGCCTTTATTTTACTTCTTACTGAACTCATTTTTCTTCAAGTTCATCTGTGTCATGAAGTATCCCTAAATCATTTTTGTATATACACAACATGAGAGAATCTCAATTTCTTTCCAAGAAATACTGCCCTTGTTTTTCTTCTAGAATATTATCAGAGGCGGGCTTCCATTCTGTCTCACAGGTCACTTATCTGTCTCTCCTCTCCCTGACCTCTCCTTTCTTCAAGGATCTTCTCTGAGAGCACTTCTACCTCACTCACCTTCCCTACTTGATGATTAAAGGCCAAATACAATTAAGAGTTTTAAATTTTCCTATATCATATAGACAGGTAAACTCAAAAGAAATTATAGTCTTGAAATTGAGGTCCAACATAAACACAAAATTGTATAAATTCTATTTGGATCCTTTTTAAACAATTGCTTACTTCCCCCATTGTGCAGTTTTTCATCCACAGAAACACTCTTCAGGTTCCTGCCCTTACAAAAGACTCTGTAAGCCTCTCTGTTGCCTCACACTTTTCCCTATTTGGCCAGGCGTAAGAAAATACTGCTTTTCTTACCTTATGTTATATACATTGTGTAATGACAGCTTTTTCTCCTTCAGCCACCAATTGAGCTCAAGTAACATAAACAAACTATAGTTCTACTCCTGCTAGTACATCCAACCTAAGAAGGCTATAAAACCCTTAGAGCCTCACCATAAAGCGTAAGTCTCTCCTGGATTTGCTTCACTTGTAGATCAGAGTTTATTCCCTTCTGCTTCCCATTTAGTTCATTCGACTATACTTAAAGTAGCTTTCAAAATGTCCCTTTATGAATTAAACTAACTCCTAGTGCCTTGTCTCAGAGTCACTTTCCTTGCTACGATCTCTGCCGAAAAACATTTCACAAGATATCGATGTGGCCACAGACAGGCCTTTGGAAGAATTTGAAAGTAATTACCATGCCACCCATCCAAAAGTAGAATATTGCGTCACCTGTCAGTCCCCCATTTATTTTAGTAGTGTTTATACAGTAATAGGATATATCCATGTTCGTTAGTAGTCTCCCCATGAAATCAAAAAATTCACAAATAAAAATTCATATCTTGGTTGATATTTTAATTCTGTGACCCTATAGAGTCACTTGGAAGGCAGTTGGCAAATATTTAGGTCTTATGTTGGTTCATGGTCTCATCTGTCATGGTTACTTAGCTAGGTTTACAATACTTGACATGAATTTCCTCATACTGGGCAGGCCTTAAGTTCAACTTAGTAGTTGTTGGTTACCACCAAAATATATGGGCCATGTTACTATTGTGGTTTGTAGGTATGAGCAAACACTGAATGGACTCATCAGTATGTATTTATATAGACACACACATACATATGAAACAATACTAATTATAGAGTAATTGGTCATGAAATTAAGAAGGACTGTGGCTAACAACAGGTTTAAAGCTGGTGGAGAGAAAGTGATGGTGGAAATTATGTAAATATATAGTACCCAAGTATAAAATTTCTCAAAAATTGTAACAAATGTTAAAAAAAGATTCATTGAATGGAGATTCTTAGATATTAGTAGACATGTCTGTATTATCCTGTGACTCTTAACTGTTCGGATTATAGTAATTTGCTAATGAAGCAAGGATCTCACTTAAAATCACTTAGAAAAACCCAGCATTTATCTTAAATGCTACTTTGTTTGAATCATTTTTGGATAAAGAAAAAAGAAATAAGATAATTAACTAGAGTAATCTGAGAGCCTTAGACATCCATATAGTTCAGATGCTCAGTATGGGACACCTCCGGTTTTGTTTCCATCTATTAAGGAAGCTCACAGTGAGTCATCCAACACTGCTACACATTGAGGCTTCTTGATAAGCAGGAGGTGTATACAAGTAGGGAGAAATGCAACAAGAATTTAACATATGAATAAGGTTAAACTTCCTATTTCTTTTCATACCACATTTGCGTGTGACATCACTGCTGCCCAAAAAACTAGTAGAATGCTTTAACTTTCCAGTTACCCAGGCTGTGTGGACAGGCTGATCAGAGTGTGACTGGTTACCCCTGAAGTCAGTCCTAATGAGCAGGCACTTGTCTGGGTGGCAGTTTCTTTTTGCATTAAAACCATTTTGATTCCTGGTTCCTTAGTAGAATGACTTCAGTTTCATTCATGTTTTATACTTCTATATTTGTTTTTTAAGTTCACCCTAAAACTTGCTATTAATAATAATTCTGTGTATCTTATGTTATTTTGTCTTTTCTCAATTTCTTTTTGAGAGTCTTTTAATATAGAATTTGCTTTTTGGTCACATAATTTTAGTGCTAAAATGTGCTTGAGTTTAAGGTTTATAAAATACTCAAAGAATTAAAAAATGTTCAATATTACCAAGTAACATAGTATTTTGTATAAACCAACCAAAGTATTACATATTAAATTCATCATCTGCTTTTAACATTACCTGAAATTTGTGTCTATAATGAAAAGCTAAAATTCACCATTTTAAATGACTATAACCCATAAATATCTGCAGTGAGCTTCTTAGAATTAACTGAATATACTTCTTAATATGTCTATCTGGTTACTTAAATTTACATTCGACAATTACATTGCATCATAACATATAATAAATTATTATTTATTAATATTGACATTGGACAAAGAATAAAAGAGTAAGAAAAAATTTCCATTTACCTTAGGTCACATTCTCTATAAATATGTGACTAAATGTTTGAATTAGTTTATTGTCTTGAAATTGACTTACATCATATCTTCCATTATACAGAGAGTAAGATTTAGTACCAGTGAGATTATAGCCACAAATAAAGAAAACAAGAAAATTATCAGGGAGATACACATTGGTTCAAAACACCAAATAAGCCAGTGGTTTTACTAGGGGTGTCTGTGTTGGTGGTTTGTCTGCGTAGGACTAACATGAAACATCATATTAATGTGAAACTATGAATGACCATGAATGTTATACATCATATTTAGATGGATCTATATTGCGGATACATAAGTATCTTTCACAGTTCTGTTTAAATGCATTTCCTCACAAACATCAGCTTGTAGCCATAGGGTTTCCAGAGGTGAGAAGAACCACTCCGATAAGAACTGAAAATGGCGAATAAACCAACGACTGTTCCCACCCTCACTGCTCATCATGTGGCATCCTGTTTCTGGTACTCATTCTTCCTCACCATAATATTAATTTAAGAAAATGCCCCTGCTTGATTTTAAATTTGCCTACAATATACATTAATGAATCTATAAAATCTAACCTCTTTAGGAAGGGGCAGGTGTTGATATATTCTAGAGCTACACATATAAAAAAGAGACACAAAGTTCATATATGTTTGTTCTGCTCAAAGGATAAAATCGCTGATCGTCCAGTATCACAAAAGTAATTAAGTGGCCCACGTTTCTGGAAAGTTGAAAACTATTCCTTATTTTTTTTTTCATATAGACTACAAAGGAACAGCTCAAAGGGCAGTGACACCTAATAGTAAAGATATCACCACAGGCTGACAACATATATCTAATAAATATTAGGTACTCAGTAATACCACATGTTTTTAGTAATAAGCTATCTAAAATAAAACTGAACTGGGGATGAAATACTAATGGGAATGCTTCGCTCAGAGTAATATAAGCAGGTGAAAGTAGAAACAATTCTGTGTGGATAAGAGGAGTTTTGAAATCATAATATCCTATTAAGATAAATTTATAGTATGACAAAATAAGCCAGAGAGGTCAAAATTGAATGAAGTTTCTCTTCCATTGCTTCTAACAATTTCAGTTACTACCTATTTTTAGATAAGTCAAATGTTAATCATTTTTATTTTATTCATATTTGAATGAACATTTATAGGAGATATTTAGTGGATATATATGTCATCTGCAGTAGACAGCAAAGGTCCCTGTTATGGTGTTTATTAGTCATGTCATGGTCGGTATCTTCGATTAATAACAACATTGTCTAATTTAATTCAGAACAGAATTGTACTTCAAAGAATTATATTAATCACACAAGAGGAGAGCAACAATATAGTATGTGTCTTAGTACTTTTTGCAAGTTTATCTCTATTTATATAGAACTTAAGGAACAAAAAGGTGTTATAACAAAAGTAAAAGGGAAAAAAGCAATTGGGACTATATGGAGCCATGAGTCCCTGATGACAGTTTGAGGTCATTGGCTATCCAATAAAAGTCATGTGGAGAAAAAAAATATTTTGGCAAAAATTTAGTTATCCTGTGCCTTCTGGGAATGTGTTTGTAATCATATTTAATAAAATAGACCCTGGATGAAATGTAAGAAAACCACCTAATTGCTTGTCTTGTGTTGTTTATAATGTGCTGAACATTTCAGTAAGCCAGCTGGATTGTATACCTTGAACATTCTCATGATGAAAACATGCTGTGAACTGTCTCAGCTTCTCGTAATGACAGAGCTGATTATTATAATCTTGGAGAATGAAGTATCATCTGCTTGTGGGAGAAAAATGAATAAATGGTTCTTTTCTACTCCTTGTTGACATAAGGCATTTTAACTAAAACTGATTACAGCCAAAATTTTGCTAGTGATGCGTGTGATATATGAATGAGTGCAGTCCTTGCACATTTCTCTATAGAGATCTGCGACTAGGGAGAGCTGATTCACAATCTGCTCTTTGAGCACAGGAACTAGATAAAGAAATGAGCATCTATTAAACTGTTAAAACCTGAGATTCTCCATATCAGATAGGAAGCAGAACACAAACTGTGCAGTTGACTGGAAATGCCACCTAATCCCTGCTTAATTAAAGCAGCACACTCTACACTCCTGTTGTGCTGAGGGAGGACCGAGAGTAGGACGGCTGATGTATGAGGAGAATGGCAGTCAGCGTGGCTAATCTCAAAGACTTGGGAGCTTTCTAGCTACATAAATCAGTGAGGCTTCTGAATAGCCTCATAAAACACAGTATCATTGCCATTCCACTCACGACGTTTGGGCTCTTCCTACAGCATGCAGATCGTTAGGAAACTTCTAAGCAATCAAGTAATGTGGGTCTGATGAAATTACTCAATCAATGCACGGGCCCAAAGTAGAAGCATAATTCAAACTTGCATAGTTTTTTTTATATGTCAAAGACCTTTCCTTTCACCAGGGCAAGGGAGGTGATATACCATGAAGTACTTACTGTGTATACATGGGTAGGTGTATTTAGCAAATAAATATAGGCAACTAATAAATGTCTCTAAATTATGAATTTACCAGAAAATTCAAATCATTATAATATTATGTATTATGGGTAGAAAATATATTTTTACTTCAATTATCATGCTTCAACCATTAAAATGTATATCATGATGATAGTAAACTAATTCACTTGTCAAATTTTTAAAGTTTAACATGCAGTGAAGTAGAGCAGAGAGACGAGAAATCAATACACATATCAAGGTTTAAGTATCCAAAAACTAGTGTTTACAGAACTTACTAGAGCAATAACTGACTTTTCATCTTTCCAGTGTGCCTGAACTATTACAACCACTTTCAGTTCTGCTATCTCTTTACATGAACTATGCCTGCCCAATGGGGTCGCTTTTAGCCCTTTACTGAAGCATGTGGAGCTAATGCATTCCCCATGTCTGTATTTCTTATATTTCATCAAAGTAAACACCTAAAGAAAATTCCTTTTCCTCACCAACCAAGTAAGCAAGCTGACCCAGTGCCTGTTAACTGCTGCCTTACAAGTCTAATACAGATGGACCAGTTTTGAATGCATCACACTATTGCTAAGTATTCAGGAAAGGGGGCATTTAACCTCTGGGGTACACACAACATAGCCAATTTTCAGTACATTATAAGAGGTATGAAGCTTTTAAAAGCCTGTTAGCTTCAGTGCAGTATTAGGTAGTCTATAAAAGAAGCCAATTCCCTTGTCTAATGCATTAACTTCATTCAAGCCAAATTAATTGAGAAAGAGGTGTTTCTTTTAGTTGGCTCTATACCGTGGATGCACACAGCTAGATTTCTGAGTAATTGCTGTACAGTTACTTTTTAAGAATCTAAACAAGTAAGCCCCGTCACTTTGAGAGACAACAGTTGGCAACATATGATAGCTAGTTTCTATTCTGAACCAAATGTCTAGAGTGCCCTGTAAAAAGAGTATTCCTCTCCTGAAGAATACCAAAATATATACATATATACGTGCTTGTAAATTATGTACGTAGAGCACAGACTAAGCAATGAAACAAACATTTATCAGCAAGCACCCCCAGGGGGAGGTGGCAAACCTAAGTGAGAAACCCCCAGTCATCAAATAAAGATAAAGAAAGGCATAACGATCCCAGCCCCCGGTCCTGCTCTAGTCACTTACAACTGGACATAAATTCATGCCACGTCTTTACGAAAAGCATGGTTCATTTCCAAACTCTTATCAGAGCCTTTCTGAACCCCTGGAGGAGATTTCTTCCTGAAAAGTTCTGAACCTACAGTCACTATAAGCCCCAGGCAAAACGGGATCCAGAAGGCCAGCTATCTAATGCTTCATTTTCTTAATGCACAAGGGCAAGCCTTTCTGAATTCTGACCTCATTACCCCTTGCACAGAGACATACAGTCCTATTGAAATAAATGATAGAGAATGGCAGACATGTTTACAAAGACAGCCTATAATACCAAAAGAGGGAGCCCCTTGGAGCTGAAGATCTGTACACCACAGGCACAAACACACCAGACAGAAGCCCCTTTGCTTGGAAGTAACTGCCACCTGCAGCTGGATCACCTGCCAGGTGTGTGTGTGTGTGTGTGTGTGTGTGTGTGTGTGTACATGCACGCGCGCGCGCGCCACGGTGGAAGGGCAAAGAAGCTGTGACCCATCTGTCGCCTGGATTTGCAGAACAGGAAACCGTTTGTACCGATAAAACTCCTGTACCCAAAAAGAAAAAAGAAAAGAAAAAAAGAAAAAAATCCCCCAGAGAAGTCTCACTGCAGCCCAGCAAACGAACCTTGCTTGCCCAGGGGGCGAAATTTCCGAAAAGGAAATCATCACGTTAACGCAGAAAAAAGGGCTGCAAAAGCCAGTCTCCACTCAGCTCTCGGGGATTAGCAAGTGAGAAGAGTTGGAGCCCTCGCTGCGGGCACCCTGCATGATAATGACTCGAGCCCCGCCGCTCCCGCCACGCTGCCCGGACTCTCGGCTCGCCAATAGGTGGGGCCAGGAGCCTGGCGACCCGATGGGCTTCGGGGAACCTGGATGCAGAGCTCGACCAGGAGCAGCTCTTGAGAAGGCTGTCAGCTGCCGCCGTGTATGGCCCCGGGCACCAGAGCGGCCTGCGCTGGCATTGGCTTCTCCCATGCCCTGGACCGAGAGCAAGTGCCCCGCCATCCTCTCCAGCCACCCTGTCGCGGGAACCGCAGAGACGGCGAGCTTAGGCGTCCGCATCGCTCGCCGCAGCGGACTCGACCGCTCATGATGCAAAACCACCTGTTCGAGCCGCGGGGAGCGCCCCCGGCCCCAGCCCGCCTCTCTCCCCCGAGGATGCCACTGCCAGCCTTACCCCGTTTGATTTTTTTTTTTTTTTTAATGGCTCAAATGTACATCCGGGAAAAATCGAGAAGGTAGAGTCAATCAAACTTCCTTCTCCCCACACCATGAGTCCCCACACTCCCCACACTCCTGCGCGGAGGCAGGCGTGAGTCTCTAGTGCCCGACCCGCACTCCACACCCGGCCTCACTCTGCTCCGCGAGGCTCAGCCACAGCTTAGGGAAAGCTGAGCCTGTGAGAGCGCGGGTACTGAGGGGCGCGAACCAAGGCCACTCCGGCAGCAACTGGAGGCTCGAGGGGGTGGGGAAGCTGAGATTACTGCCAAGGGAACGCTAGGGAAAGTCGCCACGAGCCACCGGAGCCCTGTCTTACCGATGTGGATGATGGAATCGGCCGTCGCCAAGTCCCAGGTTCGAGACCACCAGAAGGACAGGAACAAGAGCAAGGGGAAAACTTCCATCCTCTGACGCCGATCCTCCTTGACCACGACTTCGCTTCCAATACGTAGATATTCTCTCGAGCGGCTCACAGAGTTTGAGGTCACGATAGAGTTGAGTGCAGCTTTCCCCCTAATTTCCAAATCCCTCTTGACAGAGCACAATCTTTCCTGGTCGCTGAAGAGGCACAGGCGACCCGAGAGCTAGCACAGCCAGAGGCAGCCTCCTCCCAAGCCCTGTCACTCGGAGGGGAATTTTGGCATTGCCAGAGTTGTTTGCAGTTGGGCTTTTTAAAAAATGTATCCAGCCTTGACTGATCTCGGACGGGGGGCGAGGCTGGCGCTCAGAAGGTGGCCGTGGCCGTGGCCGCGCGGGGGCCGCGGTGGCGGGTCCCGGCTCCGCCGCAACTTGGGCACCCCCGCGCCGGATGTGCCCGCGCCCTCCCCCGCCGCCGAGCCCCTCCACCCCGGGCCGCGCGCGGTCGTGGCGCCTCGCGGCCAGCTCTCAGTGCCGCCGGCGACGAGGAGGAGGAAGATGCGAGCGGAGTCGCCAGATTCCAGCGGGGAGGGGGAGGCCCGCTCCGGGAGGGGTGGCAAAAGTGAACTTGAAGGTAATGCAGCTAGTAATGCAGAGAAGACTCCCCTTCGGCGCGAGGCGGGCCCCGGAGCTGGCGCGGCGGGCGCGGTGGCGGGGGAGTCCGGCGGGAGCGAGCAGCAGCGGGCCAGGCCGGCGCGCGGAGCCGCGGCTGCAGGATGCTCCCGAGCCGCTCGCCTGGCGGGATGCGGGAAGCCAACAGCAGCCTGGCAAGCTCCGCTGCAGCCCCACGTTGCCTAGAAATGGATCACCTAGGAGAAGCGAGTCCGCAAGAGAGCGGTGCTGTCAGGCGGAGAGGGGAACCGAGAGAGGAAGAGCTTCTAATAACCACCTCCTCCCCCTATCTGCAATACAAGGGAGAAACAAAACCGCGCTCTCAATTCCCTGGGAATCTTCACCCGGACTGAGAAAGGCAGCACTCAAAGAGAAGGCAGTGAAGTCCCCCACCTGCCTTGACGGTTTATTATTATTATTATTATTTGGTTGTGTTTTTTTTTTCCCCCTAGGTTAAAAACAACCTAAAAAGCCATCCCACTTATTTAACCTTGCTATCCCCCAACAGGTACCGGACTTTTTTTCTAGTCTTCGTCTGGAATTAGTCACATTGGCTAAGAACAAATTAGGGACACCTAGTCACTTAGGGAAAAGAAGACCTAGAAAGCTTTTAATGAGATTTCAATTATAAAGTTATAAAAAGCTGAGAATGTGCTAATTACCTTTAAACACTGGTTTGCTTTTTTCTTCTTTTTTTTTTTTTTTTTTTAATCTTTTCGGTCTCTGGCGTTTTTAAAGCAATCAAAATACAGAAAGAATTTTGAAATACTGTTAGAAAACGGAAAGTCTTGACACTTAAAAAATATATCTAATAATATTAGAGACAACAAAACAAAACAAATTTAAAAAAAAAAAGCCTCGGTCTTCAAAACACTGCATTAAGTTAATCACCTGTACAATTAAGTAGCCCCAGGACAGCTCCTTGCTGTTCTTGGGGAGCCTGCAGATGCACTGTATGGGAAGGTCTTGAAAGAAGGGATTTTGTGCAAGCTTTATCCCTGCTCCTGTTGACTTTTAATGACTGGTTTATATCCTTCCATCTTATTGCAGAAGGGGATTCTGCTAACTCAACCAAGTGTGTAACTGAGGTCAGGTATTAACAGCTCTGATACTGTTGCAATTACAAATGTAGTCAGCTGGCAATCTTGTTACCTGGGGGATGGATCTCAGACCCCACGTTTTTTTCTGAGTCTAAGATCTTTTGTTCCTGTTTCCTCACTGACCCCTTTTTCTACAATCCTGGTGGTTTGACTTAGTTGCCTATTCTCACATCTGAAATGTCCTAACTTTCCATGATTTTGTAAATTCTATTGCAGAACATTCCAGAAAAGGTTTTTGTTCTTTTGATGCTCACATCAACAGTTCCTCCTGGATTGCATAAAGTCATCATTTCTTCAAGCCCCTCAACACCTCAGGAGCACCTGGCACTCATGACACGCTGTCCTACCTTTGAGTGTGAACTAATCCCACCCATCTCCTAGGCTCTAATGCAGTCTTCCACGGAATCAAAGAGAAACACTAGTTTAAAATGAGTTCACAAATGTCTTCACTGATGATTGGGACTTATATGCATGTTTTTGATACAGCCTTTTGCACAGAGCCCCAGCTGTTGAATTTCAGATCCTTCTGAATCTAGAACAAACAAGTACTTCCAGGAAGCCATCACTGACTGTACTTCCCAATCACCTTTCATCATCTGTTCATTTCCCCACCATGAATTCAATATGGATGATATTCATGTTATTATTGATGTCATCTACTGTTCAGAGTATTCTGATGCACTTCCATAAATGTTTATACAAATAATGAATTTTTTTTTAAAATGGGTGTATGTCCACACAGGACTATGGTCCATTTTAAAAGCTAGTGACTCACTGTGTAGTGTATCAAGAGAAATTGGGAATATCATATCTTAGAATCAGAATGATTGGTGAAACCTTCAAACAATAACTGTGTCATCTGATCCTAACTTTATTAAGTCCTGTTCTTAGAGATAATTAATAACTAAATATACTCATGTTCATATAATCTATTAGGCACTTCTCTTAATGTACCATAAAGAAAACATTGCATTTGTTCCAAAATCCACCATTTTGTAGTTTTCTATCATAAATACACTATAGAATAATATGGGGCCTTAATGTACCTTCTGTTTCTGTGACAAACATTGACTAAAGTAAACCAACATATAGAAACAGATTTATTTGGCTTGTAAGTCAATGTCATTCACTCTCTGTCACTGAGGAAAGCCAGGAACTTACTCAGTCAACAACCTAGAGGCAATCTAATAGTGCTGCTTACTGGCCTGCTCCTCACAGCTTTCTGAGTCTGCGCTCTTAAACAACCCAGAGCCACCTACCTGCCTAGGGTGGCAAGCTAGGCAGAAGGTTGAGCCCTTCCGTGTCAGCCATAAATTAAGAAAATACTATAGTGACATGTTCAACAGAGCAATCTGCTGGAGGCATTTTCTCAATGGAGGTTCTCTCTTCCCAACTCTAGTTTGTGTCAAAGTAATGAGAACTAAATAAGAACACCTGTGCTTCTTTGCAAAGGGCTCCTGTAAGTATAATTAAGTCAAAAGATCCAAAGCTTGGAATTTAATCTATAACCTACCCATTTCTGTAAGTACCCATAACAAGCAGTCATAATTCAGAACCACTATTCTAATACTTGGGCTTCTAAAGAAATTTGGGTGACATATCCCACAATGCACCAAGATATAATGATCAACTTCTGTCAATTAAAAGAGGTCATTCAAACATGGGTTGAAGCTTTCCAAATGTAAATCAAGAAAGTTAGTATAAAATGAAAGCCATGCCATCAGCTTATTGATTTCAATTTAGGAACAGCAGTCTTTTCTGTGTCCAAGTAATTCCTATGCCCAGTGAGGCCTAATTAATTGGCTTTCTATCAATATAAATTTATACACTTAAACAATGTACAGCTAATTTTTTTTTTAGAAAATTGGATAGATTATGATAGTTACTTAGAAACAAAGATTTACCATGTACACAATGGATGTTGAATAGGAAGTGTAAAAATAGCATATTTACTGACTATTTATTAATTATTGATTGATTGATCTACAGGCAATTAAACTTCATATACATTAGACACATGCAAAGAAATGTCTCTGTCACTTAGCTGTATCTTTAGCTTATTCTTTTTATTATTCTTTTATTTTGAGATATTGTCAACAATTTGTTTAGGTTGGCCTTGAACCTATGTCCTTTCAGCCTCAGCCACCTGAGTAACTAGGATTACAGACCTATACCAGCAAGCTAAATTGGGTTATGTTTTCAAAGTAGACTGTACCCTCGCTATTACTTAGCGTCCTTGGGTCTGTGAATTATAGCATGGTTATCCTGTACTTTATGGCTAATATCCACTTATCAGTGAGTATATACCATGTGTGTCTTAGACTTTGCAAAGATGGTTTCTCTTTCATAAATGCTGCTTCATTTGAATCAATCATTGCATATGGGTATGAAATATGCACTTTGGCTCCTGTCCTCTGCCTCAGTTCTTATGAAAACAGCCTTCATTCCCTAAAGTTTTATAACAGGCACTTAACTTTGGAGGAATACATAAAAGTGAATGATAATTAATAATTCATGGGTTTTTCCCAGCTGAGACTGTGTCTTCCTGGAAGAATCACTGTGAAATCAACATCAGTGACTTAGAGAAGTTGTAGGAAATGTGAGCTTCATGATCTGAAGTGTAATTAGTACTATGTTTTAATGGAAAGCAGAATTTTAGAGAAGTACTCATTTGTGTTGCTGGGTTAGGGGACATGTGGGCTCCTTCAAATGCATATTGTCTAGAGGGAAAGCAAGGCCCCAGGAATGAGTGTAAAAAGTCATGCTTTCTTTTTCACTTGAAACATATTTAAGAATCCCAGTGTCTACACGGGTAAAGTCAGGTTCTTTCTGTTATAAACAACATGGAATCCAGTCATTTTCATCAAATTTTAAAAGCTTTTGTGGTGTACCAATCTACAAAGGGTTTTGTTTTAACCTAAAACTCAATATAGTCATAAGTGTTTATTTTAAATGCGAGGTAAGGTTAGCTTTCCAAATAACACTACCAACATGTATTTAGACAACCATTTGCAGTTCTATATAATGCTATCATTAGCAATATAAATGTGGGTAGCTACCCAAAAGAGTCTATATAAGTTGCGCCCTTACCAGGTGTGTATGAAGAAGTTAACGAGAACAATGGCCAGACATTGAAGAGTGTGATGGAAGGAGTGAAAGATATATATATATATATATATATATATATATATATAGAGAGAGAGAGAGAGAGAGAGAGAGAGAGAGAGATGTGCATTGGAGGGATGTGAACGCATGGATCTCCTTTGAGAGAGGAGCCCAAAGGAAATGATATTTTTCTTGACAGATCATGGAAATTCAGTGTTAATGGAATTTCGGGGCCTGATTTATGCAGTTTCCTTTTTTTCTTTCTAAATGAGGATTAAAAAAATTCAATCCCAGAATTTTTACAGATATTTGTTTGAAAACTGTAAACTTAGAAAACAGTTTGGCTTTTTTATATTCATTTATTGTGCTGTGTTGGAACGTTTTACCTGCATGCTTGTCTGTGCACTGTGTCTTGCTGAGTGATAAAAAGGCATGTAGCCCCCTAGAATGGGAGTTATAGGTAGTTGTGAACCTGTGTGGATTCTGGAAACCTGTTCAAAGTTAGTGCTGAGCCTTCTCTTTAACTTCAGAAAACATATTTTCTGGTTTCTAATAAGTTCCAAAAATTCTTACGGAACACATCTGTGTTGGGTGTACTTTGTCAGTTTTTCTTAAGTTAATTCCTTTCTTGTTTGCAAAGTATTTGTCAATATTTGTACATCATTAAAAAATATTGAATGATATTTACCTCCTTCCTTATTTTTATTCTTCTTACCTTCTGATTTTAGTTCTAAAATGCTTTTTCTTTCTTTCGTTTTTTTAAACCTTTACAGAGCTTTCTATAAATGTGAAAGATTGTCTTATCTGGGAATATTTTAAACTCAATATGAAAATAATTTTCAAACAAATTCTGTAACCATGTTGATTGCTAAACTCAAGTGCTTCCCCGAATGTGTTTATGACCAAAATTACTCAAATGGAGCATTTAATTTCACATCGTTTTTTCTGTCCAAGGAACCCATGATATTGAATCTTTAAGCTTAGCTACTTATTTACATAAATGTATATGTTCATAGATGTATTCCATTTACTTCATCTCCAATGCCTGGTGTCTGTGCAGTTTCACAAAGAATATGGGTAACCATAAGTTAACTTAAGGAAAGAAAATGATGACCTGTAACCTAACAGGGACACTTTTGAGATTGGCCCCTCACTACATTATGTTCTGTCCCCACAAGATGGCAGCCATGCCTGATGCTGATATAATCAGCTTACATTTTAAATGTTGCAATACTAACAGAGTTGCCAGAATATTATTAACTTGTATTAACAGAATTACAATAACATAACTTTAATAATTTAACTAATTTTTCTTTTGGCTACTTGATTTCCTCAATACTTTTTTTCATGGAATTGTTGATTCTCTTAGGAGATTGATCTGTTTTATTTTCATCTTGGCTTATTTGAAGAGTTAGGAATTAAATATCAAAAGGTTCCTTATTAGCCATATACCACTCCTGTGATAAAAGGGAATTAGAACTTGCAGACATTTTTAAATTAAAATATGTACTATAAAGTAGAAAGCTTCAAAAACAAAGGCTACTTTACCTATCTGATTTTTTAAGGAAGAAGATATGTTTCATATGTTAAAATAAGAAACTTCACTCTATCATGGGATGGAAAGCAGTTCTCTGTTACATGACAGATTACTTTTGTGTGGCAATTAGTTGTGTGCTATGACCGAAAAGTCAAAGTTAAAATGAATTCATAATGTCAATGATATTATTAATTATAACTATAATTCCTACAGTGCAAATCAAATGCCATTATCTTCCCATAATAGCTATTTTAATTATTAAGAGACAATGTCTAGACACAATGAGATATGCACTTGAAGTTTGTTTGTGAAATATGCTTCAGATATTAATTATACATTTCATTTAAAAATACATTAATATATAAACATATAATCAGGAATATCTAGGTATTTAAATAAAATATATTCTTAATAAATAATTAGTTATTTATGGTTTATGTATATATGAATTTAAGAACAAGCCTATCATAAAACATTGAAAACACATAATTTCAATTTTTTGTCATTAGACAAATACTCTATTTGAACATTGATAATAATTTTTTTCTTTTGCTCTTCACTATTCCTAAAAGTTACTGGTTAAATTTAAGTGCTTGATTAAGGGTATGTATAAATGGATAAACATGAACTAAAGAGTGGACTTGGAATGTTAAATAAAAGTGGTGGAAAAGTATGAATGTTACAAGACAGTATTATCTAAATTCATGAGAAAATAACAAAAATGCCAAGGTATCTAAGTAGTTAACTAACAGGATTATCTCACCCATTTATCATTCCATGCTTTACTACAAGAGCAGATGCTATATGTTTGGTATGAAGAAAATCAATGATGTTTTCAAAGGTATCTTTGAGCGATAACAATAGAAATATCTCAGCAATATGAATTCATATATGAGTCTCTGTCTAAATTTAAATTGACCCATTTCCAGTTTGGTGAATATGACCAAGAGAATGCAGGAGGAAACATGAAGTGTTAAGGTAGTTCTCTTAGAATTAATTTAAAGTTTAAAAATATAAAATCAGTCATAGAGTATAATTTTATTTTCTATTATTTCAAAATATTTCTGCCTTATAATAATTTTTATTTATACAGAAATACCTAAAGCAAATTTGATACAACCTCAAAGTTGTAAGAATGTGGATTATACCTAAATTTTAAAAAGTTAATATAATGTAAAAAAAACAAACAAAAAAACAAAAACCTAAGTCAGCATTTCTCACCTTGGACTTTGCTACAGTTTAGAATATGAGTCCACTTCCTTCAAATACTATGTGCTAACAGCTTGGTCTTCTAGCCAGGTGTTGTGAAACCCATCTTTAATCCAAGCACTAGGAATACAACTGCATGAGGATCTCTGTGTTCTAGACCATCTGGTCTATAGTGTGGGTTCCAGGACGGTCAGAGATACACAGAGAAAAATGCATCAAGAAACAAAAAGAAAAACAACAAAATAAACTCAAAAGAGAGAAAATAAAAATGCTTAACCCCCAGTAAAGCACTACTGAAAAATGAGAATAGAAGAGGTAAATGAGAAGTCGTCAAATGTCCAGCAGGAACACAGCGCTTCCTCTTCCAACATTAACTTAGGAGGTCAGAGCATCACTGCATATTCATGTTCTACAAACAAAACCCCAGGACTAGAAGCTGAAGCCAAATTCTCTCTTGGAGTCATTGCTGCAGCTCTTAAACCACGGTGACTGAATATGACTGGTTCTGGCCTTGAGTTTGGAATTTGGTGCCCACAAAACACACACACTCACACACACACACACACATACACACACACAATATAATATATATATATAATATTATATATAATATACATTATATATATACATATATATATGTATGTATGTATATATATATATATATATATACATATATATATATATATAATGGACATAAGAAGAGGGAATAAAATACCCATGGGAGGAGATACAGAGACAAAGTGTGGAGCAGAGACTGAAGGAAAGACAATCCAGAGACTGCCCCATGTGGGGATCCATCCCACATACAGTTACCAAACCAAGCCACTATTGTAGATGCCAACAAGTGCTTGCTGACAGGAGCCTGATATAGTTGTCTTCTGAGAGGTTCTGCCAGTCCCTGACAAATAAAGAGGAGTATGCTCTCAGCCAACCATTGGATTGAGCACAGGGTCCCCAATGAAGGAGCTAGAGAAAGGACCCAACAAGCTGAAGGAGTTTGCAGTGCCATAGGAGGAACAACAATACAAACTATCCAGTAACCCCAGAGCTCCCAGGGACAAAATCACCAACCAAAGAGGGACCCATAGCTCCGGCTGCAAAGGGTGACCTTGCTGGACATCAGTGAGAGGAGAGACCATTGGAACTGTGAAGGCTATTGCCACAGTGTAGTGGAATACCAGGACATAGAAGTGAGAGTGGGTGGGTTAGTGAGAGGGAGGTGGGATGGGATAGGGGGTTTTCAGAGGGGAAATGAGGAAAGAGGATACCATTTGAAATGTAAAGAAAATACATAATAAAAATATCAAAAATAAAGCAAAAATATTATTTCATCAACCATTGATTGATATACCAAACTTACTTACCTACAATTTCCATTTCCTTACTATAATAAGTATACTTTGTAACTCTTGAAATACACTTTCTAAATCTCAAACGTAGAACAATTTGTATTTTGTTTTCATTTCTTAACATTCTGTTTCTGAATGCTGGTATTTGCCTGTTATCTAATCTATTCACACACACACACACACACACACACACACACACATATATATATATAAAGTTGTATGTGTTTTTCATGACAGAAGAAAAAATATCAGTCACTGATAAACTTGTTTTCTTTTTTATGATACTGTATAGACTTCTGCTGTTGCTTAGAATGAAATAAAAGCTAAAAAGAACATTATTATAATTATTATAACAATAAGTAAATGATATGTAACCTGATATCTTGAAAGATAGCTAGATGATAGATAGATAGATAGATAGATAGATAGATGGATGGATAGATAGACTGACAGGGAGACAGGGAGAGAAATATTTTTGAGCTCATCAGGAAGCTGAGTAGAGTGGTAAAATAAAATAAAAAAATGTAGAGAGAAGACAAAGGCTACTCAACATGAGACAAAACATAAAATGTGTAGAGGGAGAAGTTTCTCTAGCAGCAGAAAAGAAAAATAATCAACGAAATTTTAATGAACTACTGAAAACTGACTTTAACAATAACTTTGTAATTCTTGAGGAGCCACACAGTGGTACTTACACCCAATCACAGATTCTTTGGTATGTGTCCACTAGGTGGTCATAGGTAAAATGAGAGTGAGATCACTTCAGTGCTAAAAAAGTGACCAGATTGGAACAGGTTGAACAAAAATAGTGGGTTGTTATTTTCTCTTTATTATATCTCTCTCTGTAACTAGAAAGAAGTTTCAAGATTTGAGAGAGAAAGCAAACTATCTTATCTTCAGGTCACAGTAAAACTCAAATGCTTTATGTACAAGCAAATCCTATCAGTGTTTATGGAAGCCTACTTCCTGATAAGTACCAAGAAAGTATTACTATATGAGGAGAAAGAGGATGAATCAGTTATGCGCCAACATAAGAGAAGAATGAAAGGTATGGTTTTTGCCATATGATTATTTTGCTATGATTTCATACTAAATGTCATCTGAAGAAGCAAGTATGAACATGGATATCATCAATAGTTACGAGGTAACAGTGATAATTTAGCCTCATTTCTATCACAGAGAAAAATTTATGGTTCTTGTCAAATATTAAAGATGTACCCTCCAAATCATAGCAATTCCTTGCCCTCACTAAGAGTATTACAAAGAATAAAAAGCTACAACTGTTGAACATTTTGAAGAGGAAAAAGTGGAATGAGATCTTTGATTGGGCACGGTGTTGTACAATTGCTGAAAAATGTGTATGGAGCAGAAAATCTGAAAATTCTCTACAATCACAGAGGTATATAGATCAGTGATGCCTATACTGAAGAATAAATGTCAATAGGTAAATCAAATATAGAATCAACTCTCTGGGTGTGATTGGGCACATCTGTAGTTTTAGTAACAAAAGATGCCCATATTAGTTCATGACAAAAAGCCAAACCCTGCCTCAAAAACATTTCTCTATTTATCTATTTACATTCTAACTATCTATCTCTACTTCTTTCTTAACTGAAGATAGGCATCCATAATTATGTCCCATGTGTTTTATTTTGTAGTGATGAAAGAGATTTAAGGTTATCCTCCCACCTTTCAAATTACACTGACCTAAGATCCATAAGCCCAATGAACACACTGGCTGAGCAAGACGGACTTTGAAAAGAACCCAGATGTCCCCCAATGGAAGAATGGATACAGAAAATGTGGTATATATACACAATTGAGTACTATTCAGCCATTAAAAACAATGAATTCATGAAATTTTTAAGCAAATGACTGGAACTGGAAAATATCATCCTGAGTGAGGTAACTCAATCACAAAAGAACACACATGGTATGCACTCACTGAGAAGTAGATATTAACCAAGAAGCTTGGAATACCCAAGACACATTGCTCATATCAAAGGATGCCCAAGAAGGAGGATGAACAAAGCATGGATACATGGGTCTTTTGTAGAAAGGGGAACAAAATACCCACAGGAGATACAGAGACAAAGGGTAGATCAGAGTCTGAGGGAAAGACCATCCAGAGTCTACCCCACCCATGGATCCATCCCATATACAGTTATAAAACCCAGGCACTATTGTGGATGCCCACAAGTACTGGCTGGCTGGAGCCAGATATAGCTATCACCTGGGTGGCTCTACTAGGGCATGGCAAATACTGAAGGGGACACTCTCAGCCAGCCTTTGAACTGAGCACAGGGTATCCAATGGGGGAGCCAGACCCAAGGAGCTGAGGGGGTTTGCAGTACCACAGGAGGAACAACAGTATGAGTCACCCAGTATTCCCAGAGCTCCCAGGGACAAAATCATCAACCAAAGAGTACACATGGACTACCCATGGCTCCAGATTCGTAGGGAGCAGAGGATGTTCTTGTTAGACACCAAAGGGAGGAGAGACCCTTGGTCCTGTAAAGACTTGATGCCTCAGTGTAGAAGAATACCAGGACAGGGAAGTTGCAGAGGGTTGATTGGGGAAGGGGAGATGGCTTATGGGATTTTCCCAGGAGGGTGGAACCAGGAAAAGCGACAGCATTTGAAATATAAATAAAGAATATATCTGATAAAAATAATAATTTAAAACATTTCTCAGGACCTGCCTACTCTCTCATGCCATACCCAGCTCCCTTGAGCTAGCTGTTCTCAAATCTCCATTGTTCAGCCAAAGCTCCATGGGCCTCCACCAGGTCTACTGCACAAGAAACAGTTGAGGCTTCTACACCAAGAACATTTATTCCAAGGCTAACTACCTGAGGCTTACAGAACTGAGAATATTCAGAATTGACCCATTTTTCCAATACCCGTTATTCCAGAATCATCAGGAACAAACAGTTCCAATTTAAGATCATAAACAAGAAAAAACAGGGCAATATATTCCCTTCAGAGCAAAGCAATACCACTACTGCAAACTATGGATATCCTAACACAACCAAAGCACAAGAAAATGGCCCTAAATCTAACCTTATACATATGATGGATGCCTTTAAAGAGGAAATTAATAAATCCCTTGATAAAATACAGGAAAAAATAAGTGAACAGGTGAAGTAAATGAATAAAATTATTTAAATAGTAAAAATAGAAATATAAGCAATAAAGAAAACACAAACTGAAGGAATTATTCGGATAAAAACTCTAGTAAAGAAAACAGGAACAATAGCCACAAGTATGACCAACAGAATATAAGAGATTGAAGAAAAAATTTTGTGTGTAGAGGAAACAATAGAAGAAATTAATACAACAGTAAAAAATAAAGTTAAATCTAAAAAATCCTGACATAAAACATTCAGAAAATCTAGAATCCTAAACTGGGTGTGGTGGCGCACGCCTGTAATCCCAGCACTAGGGAAGTAGATGCAGGCAGATTTCTGAGTTCAAGGTCAGCCTGGTCTACAGAGTGAGTTCCAGGACAGCCAGGGCTACACAGAGAAACCCTGTCTTGAAAAACCAAAAGAAAAAAGAAAAAAATCTGGAATCCTATAAAAAGATCAAACTTAAAAATAATAGGACTAGAAGAAGGTGAAGAGTCCAATTCCAAGGATCAGAAAATATTTTCAATAAAATCAGAGAATACATTTTTCCACCCTAAACAAAAAGATGTCTATAAAAATTATAAGAAGCTTACAGAACACCAATTAGATTTGACCAGAAAAGAAAATCCACCTGCCACATAATAGTCAAAACACTAAATCAACATAACAAAAAAGAATATTAAAGGCTGCAACAGTAAAAGCCAAGTAACACAAAGGCAGACATGTCAAAATTACACCTGACTTTTCAACAGAAACTCTAAAAGCTAGAAGGGATGTGAAGAGGTATTGTGGCTCCTCAGAAACCATAGATGAGAACCTAGACTAATATACCCAGCAATGGTCTCAATCACTATAGATAAAGAAAATAAGATAATCCAAGATAAATACAAATTTAAACAATATATATCCACAAATCCAACCCTACAGAAAGTACTTGAAGGAGCACTTTAACTCAAGGAGCTTAACTATACACACACACACACACACACACACACACACACACAGAGAGAGAGAGAGAGAGAGAGAGAGAGAGAGAGAGAGAGAGAGATACACATTAACACCACCAACATTAAAAAACAAGAACTAACAAATATTGGTCATTAATATCTCACAAAATCAATGATCTCAATTTGTCAATTAGAAGACTCATGCTACCAGAATGAATGCAAAAACAGGATATATCATTCTACTGCATACAACTTGCATGGAGGGAAATATACTTCAGCATCAAAGATAGACATTGCCTCAAAGTAAAGGGCTGGAAAACAAATATTTTCCAAGCAATTGGATGCAAGAAGCTAGGTGAAATAGAGATCCTAACATTTAGTAAAATAGGCTTTCCACCAAAAGTAATCAAAATAGATGGGGAAGGAAATTTCATATTCATCAAAGGAAAAATCCACAAAGATGATATCTCAACTCTGAACATCTATGCTCCAAATACAATGACAACCATGTTTGTAAAATAAACATACTAAAGGTTAAATCACCTATCAAACCCCACACATTAATAGTAGAAGACTTCAACAGTCCACTTTCACCAATGGACAGGTCACTAAAATAGAAACTAAAGAGAAAAATAATGGAGCTAACAGGGGTTATAAATCAAATGTACTTAACAGATATCTACAGAATATTTTACCAAAACACAAAAGAATATAACTTTTTCTCAGACTTCCCAGAACCTTCTCCAAAACTGACCATATAATAGGTCACAAAGCAAGCCTTAATAGATATAACAAAATTGAAATAACTCCTTATATCTTCTCAGATATCAATGGATTAAAGCTGGACTTCAAAAACAACAGAAATAACAGAAAGCCTACAAACTCATGGAAAGTGAACAATTCTCTTCTCAATGATCACTGGGCCATGGAAAAAGTAAAGAAATAAATTAAAAAAATTCTAGAATCCAATGAAAATGGAGGTACAACTTAACCAAATTTATGACACACACTGAAACCACTGCTAAGTGAAAAGCTCACAGTACTAAGTACCTTCATAAAGAAATTAAAAAGTTGCCATTTTAACAATTTAAATGTACAACTGAAATCTCTAGAAAAAGGAAGCAAACACACTTAAGAGGAGTAGACAACAGGGAATAATTGGACACATAGCTGAAATCAAGAAACTAAGAAAACAATACAAAGAAGTAATGAAACTAGGAGTTGGCTCATTGAGAAAATTAATAAGATAGACAAATCCTTAGCCAAACTAGAGAAAAGGAATGGAAACAGAATCCAAATTAATAACATCAGAAATGAAAAGGGAGACATAACAACAGACACTGAGGAACTTTAAGAAATTATTAGGTCTTACTTCAAAAGCCTCTATACTACAAAATTAGATATAAATGAAACAGATTATTTTCTAGATAGATACAAGTTACCAAAGTTAAGTCAAGATCAGTTAAACTATTTAAATAGTCCTGTAACCCAAAGGAAATAGAAGCAATCACTAAAAGTCCTCCAACCTAAAATGCTCAGGACCAGATGTTTTTAGCATAGAATTGTTCTAGATGTAAGAAGATATAATACCAACACTCCTCAATCTAGTCCACAAAATAGAAAGAGAAAGGAACATTGCCAAATACATTCTATGAAGAAATAGTTACCCTGATACCTAAATAAACAAAAAGACTTAACAAACAGAATGTCAAGCCATTTTCCCTTATAAATATTGATGCAATAATACTCAATAAAATACTCACCAATCTAATCCAAGAACACATCAAAAACATTGTCCAACATGATCAAGTAGGCTTCATCCATGGATGCAGGGATGGTTCAATATATGAAAATATATCATCATAATCTACCATATAAATAATCTGAAAGAAAAAAAATCACATGATCATCACATTAGATGCTGAAAAAGCCTTCAACAAAATCTAAAACTCCTTCATGTTAAAGTTTTGGAGAGATCAGGGATACAAGGGATACCAAAACATAATAAGAGCAATATATAGAAAAACCAATAATTGACATCAAACTAAATGGAGAGAAACATAAAGAAAAGAATGTCAGCAAAATCAGGAACAAGGCAAGTCTACCCCCTCTTTTTCTATGTTCAACCTAGTAATTGAATTTCTAGCTACAGAAAAACAACTAAAGGAGCTCAAGGGGATACATATTGGGAAGGAGGAAAACACAGTATTACTCTGGAAGATGATCAGATAGTATACTTAAGTGATCCAAAGAAATTCTATCAGAGACTCCTATTGCTGATAATCACCTTTAGCAAAGTGGTTGGATATAAAATCAACTGAAAAAAATCACTAGCCCTCCTTCATACAAATGATAAATTGGTTAAGAAAGAACTTAGGGAAACAGCAGCCATTATAATTTCCAAAAATAATATAAAATATTGAATACAGAAAGATATCTCATGCTCAGAGATCTGTAGAATTAACATAGAAAAAATAGTCACCTTACAAAAAGCAATCACAAACACCCCTTCCAGGGCTACACTCACGGGGGTATCTGCTAGGGTCTCGGAGCCAAGCAGGCGGAGTCCTGCCTAGGCTCTGTGAGACATCCCCGAGCCCTCTGGTGAGCACCAAGGCTGCTTCTGCAACCAGCTCGCCGGCCCCTGGACCAGCGGTGTAGCGGCGGGTCTCCATATCGCAACCAGGACACAGCTGGAAAGGCCCAGGCTCTGTGGGACATCCACGCCCTCGGGTGAGCACCTAAGCTGCGTTCTGCAACCAGCTCGCCGGCCCTAGACCAGCGGTGTAGCCGGCCCCTAGACCAGCAGTGTAGCGGCGGGCCTCCATATCGCAACCAGGACACAGCTGGAAAGGCCCAGGCTCTGTGGGACATCTCCGCCCTCTGGTGAGCACCTAAGCTGCGTTCTGCAACCAGCTCGCTGGCCCCTAGACCAGCTGTGTAGCGGCAGGCCCCCATATTGCAACTAGGACACAGCTGGAAAGGCCCAGGTAAACACCCCTTCCAGGGCTACACTCACGGGGGTATCTGCTAGGGTCTCGGAGCCAAGCAGGCGGAGTCCCGCCTAGGCTCTGTGAGACATCCCCGAGCCCTCTGGTGAGCACCAAGGCTGCTTCTGCAACCAGCTCGCCGGCCCCTGGACCAGCGGTGTAGCGGCGGGCCTCCATATTGCAACCAGGACACAGCTGGAAAGGCCCAGGTAAACACCCCTTCCAGGGCTACACTCACGGGGGTATCTGCTAGGGTCTCGGAGCCAAGCAGGCAGAGTCCCTCCTAGGCTCTGTGGGACATCCCCGAGCCCTCTGGTGAGCACCAAGGCTGCTTCTGCAACCAGCTCGCCGGCCCCTGGACCAGCGGTGTAGCGGCGGGCCTCCATATTGCAACCAGGACACAGCTGGAAAGGGCCAGGCTCTGTGGGACATCCCCGCCCTCCGGTGAGCACCTAAGCTGCGTTCTGCAACCAGCTCGCCGGCCCCTAGACCAGCAGTGTAGCCGGCCCCTAGACCAGCAGTGTAGCGGCGGGCCTCCATATTGCAACCAGGACACAGCTGGAAAGGCCCAGGGTCTCGGAGCCAAGCAGGCGGAGTCCTGCCTAGGCTCTGTGAGACATCCCCGAGCCCTCTGGTGAGCACCAAGGCTGCTTCTGCAACCAGCTCGCCGGCCCCTGGACCAGCGGTGTAGCGGCAGGCCTCCATATTGCAACCAGGACACAGCTGGAAAGGCCCAGGCTCTGTGGGACATCCCCGCCCTCTGGTGAGCACCTAGGCTGCATTCTGCAACCAGCTCGCCGGCCCCTAGACCAGCGGTGTAGCGGCGGGCCTCCATATCACAACCAGGACACAGCTGGAAAGGCCCAGGCTCTGTGGGACATCCCCGCCCTCGGGTGAGCACCTAAGCTGCGTTCTGCAACCAGCTCGCTGGCCCCTAGACCAGCGGTGTAACGGCCGGCCTCCATATTGCAACCAGGACACAGCTGGAGAAGCCCAGGTAGACAGACTCCAACAGGGGCTACAATCGCATGGGTGGCAGCCAGCTTATGATCCCTTAAAGCAGCAGTCACACATATTCACCAATAGAGAAACAACAGGTGAGCCCAGCCTCACAGGAGATTCAAACACCAGCTACTGACAACAAGGCCAACTAAAACCAGAAATAACCAGATGGCAAAAGGAAAACGAAGGAACGTTACCAACAAAAATCAAGGCAACATGACAGCATCTGAACCCAGTTCTCCAACAACAGGAATCCCTGGATACCCCAAAACACCAGAAAAACAAGACTTGGATATAAAATCACTGGTCAGGATGCTGGTAGCTGAACACATAGAAAAATCTCGTAAAGAAATAGAGGAGAAAATGGATCAAAAGTTAGAAGCCTTTACGAGGCAAATACAAAAATCACTTCAAGAAATGCAGGAGAAGATGGATCAAAGAGAAGAAGACAATAAGGAAGAAAGACAAAAGTCACTTAAAGAACTACAGAAGAACGTGGGCCAACAAGTAGAAGCTATGAAAGAGGAAGCACAAAAATCTATTAAAGAAATACATGAAAACACAATCAAGCAAGCGAAAGATCTGAGCACATCCATCCAGATACTAAAAACAGAAGTAGAAACAACTAAGAAATCACAGAGGGAGACAACATTGGAGATAGAAAACCTGGGGAAGAAATCAGGGGCCATAGACGCAAGTATCAACAATAGAATACAAGAGATAGAAGACAGAATCTCAGAAGCCGAAGATAACATAGGAACCATTGATTCAACAGTCAAAGAAAATACTAAATGCAAAAAGGTGGTAACCCAAAACATCCAGGAAATCCAAGACACTATGAGAAGACCAAACCTAAGGATTATAGGTATAGACGAGAGTGAAGATTTACAAGTTAAAGGGCCAGCTAATATCTTCTATAAAATTATGGAAGAAAACTTCCCCAACCTAAGGAGAGAGATGCCCATGAATATACAAGAAGCCTATAGAACCCCAAACAGACTGGACCAGAACAGAAATACATCCCGTCACATAATAATCAAAACTCCAAATGTAATAAACAAAGAAAGAATACTAAAGGCAGCAAGAGAAAAAGGCCAAGTAACATATAAAGGAAGACCTATCAGAATAACACCAGACTTCTCACCTGAGACCATGAAAGCTAGAAGATCCTGGGCAGATATCATGCAAACTCTAAGAGAACACAAACTTCAGCCAAAACTACTTTACCCAGCAAAACTCTCAATTGCCATTGATGGAGACATCAAGGTATTCCATGACAAAACCAAATTTGCAAGATATCTCTCCACAAATCCAGCCCTACAAAGGATAATAGGGGGAAAACACCAAGACAAGGACTGAAACTACACCCGGGAAGAAGCAAGATAGAAACCTCCTCTCATCAAACCCAAAAGAAGATAACCTCTCGAATATAAAAAATAAATAAGATAAATAAATATAATTTCAAAAATGTCTGGAGGTAATAATTACTATTCCTTAATATCTCTTAACGTCAATGGACTCAATTCCCCAATAAAAAGACATAGATTAACAGACTGGATACGGAAACAGGACCCTACATTTTGCTGCATACAGGAAACACATCTCAGTGTTAAAAACAAACACTACCTTAGAGTAAAAGGCTGGAGGACAATTTTACAAGCAAATGGTCTCAGGAAACAAGCTGGAGTAGCCATTCTAATATCAGATAAAATTGACTTTCAACCTAAAATCATCCAAAGAGACTCAGAAGGTCACTTCTTGCTGGCCAAAGGGAAAATCCACCAGGAAGAGCTCTCAATACTGAACATCTATGCTCCAAATGCAAGGGCACCCTCCTTCGTAAAAGAAACCTTACTAAAGCTTAAAGCACACATTACACCTAACACAATAATTGTGGGTGACTTCAACACTCCACTCTCATCAATGGACAGATCAGGAAAGCAGAAACTAAACAGGGACACAGTGAAACTAATTGAAACTCTGGACCAATTGGATTTAACAGATATATATAGAACATTTCATCCTAAAGCTAAAGAATATACCTTTTTCTCAGCACCGCATGGTACCTTCTCCAAAATAGACCATATAATCGGTCACAAGACAGATGTCAACAAATACAAGAAGATCGAGCTAATCCCATGCCTCTTATCAGATCACCATGGAGTAAGAGTGGTCTTCAATAGCAACAAAAACAACAGAAAGCCCACATACACATGGAAACTGAACAATACTCTACTCAATGACACCTTGGTCAAGGAAGAAATAAAAAAAGAAATCAAAGACTTTTTAGAATTCAATGAAAATGAAGGTACAACCTACCCAAATCTATGGGACACAATGAAAGCAGTGCTAAGAGGAAAACTCATAGCTCTAAGTGCATCCAAAAAGAAACTGGAGAGAGCATACACTAGCAGCTTAATGGCACACCTTAAAGCCCTGGAAGAAAAAAAAGTTAATTCACCCAGGAGGAGTAGAAGACAAGAAATCGTCAAACTCAGGGCTGAAATCAATCAAATAGAAACAAAGAGAACCATACAAAGAATCAACAAGACCAGGAGCTGGTTCTTTGAGAAAATCAACAAGATAGATAAACCCTTAGCCAGACTAACCAAAGGACACAGAGACAGTATACAAATTAACAAAATTAGAAATGAAAAGGGAGACATAACAACAGAAACTGAGGAAATTCAAAACATCATCAGATCCTACTACAAAGGTCTATACTCAAAACAACTGGAGAACCTGGAGGAAATGGACAATTTCCTAGACATATATCAAATACCAAAATTAAATCAGCATCAAGTAGATCAGCTAAATAGTCCCATAACCCCTAAAGAAATAGAAGGGGTTATAGAAAGCCTCCCAACCAAAAAAAGTACGGGACCAGATGGTTTTAGTGCAGAATTCTACCAGACCTTCAAAGAAGACTTAACACCAATACTCTCCAAACTATTCCACAAAATAGAGACAGAAGGGACACTGCCCAACTCATTCTTCGAAGCCACAATTACGCTAATACCTAAACCACAAAAAGATCCAACAAAGAAAGAGAACTTCAGGCCAATTTCTCTGATGAATATAGATGCAAAAATACTAAATAAAATTCTTGCTAACCGAATCCAAGAGCACATCAAAACGATCATCCACCATGATCAAGTAGGCTTCATCCCAGGGATGCAGGGATGGTTCAATATACGGAAATCCATCAATGTAATCCACTACATAAACAAACTGAAAGAAAAAAACCACATGGTCATCTCATTAGATGCTGAAAAAGCATTCGACAAAATTCAGCATCCTTTCATGCTAAAAGTCTTGGAAAGAGCAGGAATTCAAGGCCCATACCTAAACATAGTAAAAGCAATCTACAGCAAACCAGTAGCCAACATCAAAATAAATGGAGAGAAACTTGAAGCCTTCCCACTAAAATCAGGGACTAGACAAGGCTGCCCTCTCTCTCCATATCTTTTCAATATAGTACTTGAAGTTCTAGCAAGAACAATTAGACAACATAAGGAAGTCAAAGGGATACAAATTGGAAAGGAAGAAGTGAAACTATCATTATTTGCAGATGATATGATAGTTTACCTAAGCGACCCAAAAAACTCCACCAGAGAACTTCTACAGCTGATAAACAACTTCAGCAAAGTGGCAGGTTATAAAATTAACTCAAGCAAGTCAGTGGCCTTCTTGTACTCAAAGGACAAGCAGGCTGAGAAAGAAATTAGGGAAATAACACCCTTCACAATAGCCACAAACAACATAAAGTATCTTGGCGTAACTCTAACCAAACAAGCGAAAGATCTGTACAACAGGAACTTCAAGTCCTTGAAGAAAGAAATCGAAGAAGACCTCAGGAGATGGAAAAATATTTCTTGCTCCTGGATTGGCAGGATCAATATAGTAAAAATGGCCATCTTGCCAAAAGCAATATACAGATTCAATGCAATCCCCATCAAAATCCCAACTCAATTCTTCATAGATCTAGAAAGAGCAATTCTCAAACTCATCTGGAGCAACAAAAAACCCAGGATAGCTAAAACTATTCTCAACAATAAAAGGACTTCTGGGGGAATCAATATCCCTGACTTCAAGCAGTACTACAGAGCAATTGTGTTAAAAACTGCATGGTATTGGTATAGCAACAGGCAAACAGATCAATGGAACAGGATTGAAGACCCTGAAATTAACCCACAGACTTATGGTCACTTGATCTTTGATAAAGGAGCCACAACCATCCGATGGAATAAAGATAGCCTTTTCAACAAATGGTGCTGGTTCAACTGGAGGTCAACATGCAGAAGAATGCGAATTGACCCACTCTTATCTCTTTGCTCTAAGATCAACTCCAAGTGGATCAAGGACCTCCACATAAAACCAGACACACTGAAACTATTAGAAAAGAAACTTGGGAAGACCCTGGAGGACTTGGGCACAGGGGAAAAGTTCCTGAACAGAACACCAATAGCTTATGCACTAAGATCAAGAATCGACAAATGGGACCTCATAAAATTACAAAGTTTCTGCAAAGCAAAGGACACTGTCCAAAGGACAAAACGGCAACCAACAAAGTGGGAAAAGATCTTTACCAACCCCACATCCGACAGAGGGCTAATATCCAATATATACAAAGAACTCAAGAAGTTAGACCGCAAAGAACCAAATAACCCTATCAAAAAATGGGGCACAGAGCTAAACAAAGAATTTTCACCAGAAGAAATTCGGATGGCCGAGAAACACCTTAAGAGATGTTCAACATCATTAGTCATCAGGGAAATGCAAATCAAAACAACCCTGAGATTCCACCTCACACCAGTCAGAATGGCTAAGATTAAAAACTCAAGAGACAACAAGTGCTGGCGAGGATGTGGAGAAAGAGGAACACTCCTCCACTGTTGGTGGGATTGCAAAATGGTAAAACCACTCTGGAAATCAGTTTGGCGGTTCCTCAGAAAATTGGGCATGGCACTTCCAGAGGACCCTGGCATACCACTCCTGGGCATATACCCAGAGGATTCCCCTACATGCAATAAAGACACATGCTCCACTATGTTTATAGCAGCCTTGTTTATAATAGCCAGAAATTGGAAGGAGCCCAAATATCCCTCAAAGGAGGAATGGATACAGAAAATGTGGTATATTTATACAATGGAATACTACTCAGCAATTAAAAATAATGAATTCATGCAATTTGTAGGTAAATGGTTAGACCTGGAAAATATCATCCTGAGTGAGCTAACCCAATCACAAAAGAATGCACATGAAATGCAATCACTGATAAGTGGATATTAATGAGCCCAGAAGCACTAAATACTCAAGACACAAATAGCAAGTCAAATGATTCCCAAGAAGAAGAAAGGAGAGGACCCTGGGCATGTAAAGATTGCATCCAGTTTAGTAAAGAAACCGAGGGGGGAGGGGGAATGATTGGGGAATAGTTGGGGGGGAGAAGAACTATGGGAACTATGGTGGGTGGGAACTGGGAAAGGGGAAAGCCTCTGAAATGTAAACATAGAATATAGAAAATAAAAATAACTAAAAAAAAATAAAAAAAAACAAAACAAAAAGCAATCACTATGATCTACAGATTCAATGGCTGAGAAAGAAGTTAGGGAAATAACACCCTTCACAATAGCCACAAACAACATAAAGTACCTTCGCGTGACTCTAACCAAACAAGCGAAAGGTCTATATGACAGGAACTTCAAGTCCTTTAAGAATGAAATTGAAGACCTCAGATGACGGAAAAATATTTCATGCTCTTCGATTGGCAGCATCAATATAGTAAAAATGGCCATCTTGCCAAAAGCAATCTACAGATTCAATGCAATCCCCATCAAAATCCCAAATCAATTCTTCATAGATCTAGAAAGAGCAATTCTCAAATTCATCTGGAGCAACAAAAAACCCAGGATAGCTAAAACTATTCTCAACAATAAAAGGAATTCTGGGGGAATCAATATATCTGACCTCAAGAAGTACTACAGAGCAATTGTGTTAAAAACTGCATAGTATTGGTACAGCAACAGGCAAGTAGATCAATGGAATAGGATTGAAGATCCATAAATGAACCCATGGACTTATGGTCACTTGATCTTTGATAAAGGAGCTATAACTAACCAGTGGAAAAAAGATAGCCTTTTCAACAAATGGTGCTGGTTCAATTGGAGGTCAACATGCAGAAGAATGCGAATTGACCCACTCTTATCTCCTTGTACTAAGATCAACTCCAAGTGGATCAAGGACCTCCACATAAAACCAGACACACTGAAACTAATAGAAAAGAAACTAGGGAAGACCCTGGAGGACATGGGCACAGGGGGAAAGTTTCCCCAATAGCTTATGCTCTAAGATCAAGAATTGACAAATGGGAATTCATAAAATTGCAAAGTTTCTGTAAGGCAAAGGACACTGTCAGAAAGACAAAACGGCAACCAACAAATTGGGAAAAGATCTTCACCAACCCCACATCTGAAAGAGGGCTAATATCCAATATATACAAAGAACTCAAGAAGTTAGACCCCAAAGAACGAAATACCCTATTAAAAATGGGGTACAGAGCTAAACAAAGAATTTTCACCAGAAGAAATTCGGATGGTTGAAATACACCTTAAGAGATGTTCAACATCATTAGTCATCAGGGAAATGCAAATCAAAACAACCCTGAGATTCCACCTCACACCAGTCAGAATGGCTAAGATTAAAAATTCAGGAGACAAGAGGTGCTGGCAAGGATGTGGAGAAAGAGGAAAACTCCTCCATTGTTGGTGGGATTGCAAGATGGTAAAACCACTCTGGAAATCAGTCTGGCGGTTCCTCAGAAAATTGGGCATGACACTTTCAGAGGACCCTGTCATACCACTCCTGGGCATATACCCAGAGCATTCCCCTGCATACAATAAAGACATATGCTCCACTATGTTAATTGCAGCCTTATTAATAATAGCCAGAAGTTGGAAGGAGAAAAGATCTCCCTAAAAGTAGGAATGGATACAGAAAATATGGTATATTTATACAATGGAATACTACTCAGCAGTTAAAATAATGAATTCATGCAAGTTGTAGGCAAATGGTTAGATCTGGAAAATACCATCCTAAGCAAGTTAACCCAATCACTGATAAGTGGATATTAATGAGACCAGAAGCTCTGAATACTCAAGGCACAATTAGCAAGTCAAATGAGTCCCAAGAAGAAGGAAGGAGAGGACCCTGGGCCTGAAATGATTGGATCCAGTTTTGTAGGAGAATACTAGAACAGAGAACTGGTGGTGGTGGTGGTGGTGGGAGGGGTGTGATTGGGGAATAGTTGTGGGTGGGAGAGGACTTATGGGACATATGGTATGGGGGGGACTGGGAAAGGGAAAGCCTTTGGAATATAAACAAAGAATATAGAATAAATAATAAAAAATAAATTAAAAAAGTATAACACATTTCTTTCCTGACCTTGAAAAAGCAATTCTCAAATTCATATGGAAAAAACAAAAAACCCAGGATTGATTGCCAAATCAATTCTGAACAATAATAGAATTTCTAGAGTTACTACCATTCCTGATTTCAGGCTATACTACAGAGCAAAAGTAATAAAAACCACATAGTATTGCCATAAAAGAAGTTTATCAATGGAATAAAATGGAACACACAAAAATCAACCCACATACCAATGGACAGCTTATTTTTGGCAAAGTAGCCAAAAACCATACAATGGAAAAAAGAAAGCATCTTCAATAAATGTTGCTGGTCTAACACAGGAGTGCTCCCCCCCTTTACCTCTCACCTAGAGCCAGCACTACCTGCCTCCCAGGAGACCTGTTCTAACCCAGGTCACAGAGCTCTACCTGCCTCCTAAAAGGCATGATCCAGTCAGACAAACCCAGGTCAGGTAATACAAGATATAATCAAATGAAAAGAGGAAAGCACAAGAACAGAGGCAACAGAAGCCAATGTAATTGTAACTATCATAAATCACCTCTCCTACCACAGCAAGTCCTAGATACTCTAACCCTCCAGAAAAGCAAAATTCCCATCTGATGAAGATAATAGAAGCCTTTAACGATGGCATAAATAATTCACTTAAAAGAAACACAGGCAAACAGATAGAAGCCCTTAAAGAAGAAACAAATAAATCCCTTAAAGAAGCACAGAAAACTCAAACAAGTGAAGGAATTGATCAACACCCTACAAGACATAAAAATGGAATTAGAAATAATAAAGAACTCAAAAAATTAGACAATCTTGGAAATGGAAAACCTAGGAAAAAGATCAGGAGATACAGATGTGGGTATCACCAATAGAACACAAGAGATAGAGGAGAGAAAGTTTGAAGATACTATAGAAAATATTGACACACTGGTTAAAGAAAATACAAAGTGTAAAAACTTTCTATCCAAAACATCCAGGATATTCAGGACACAATAAAAATACCAAACGGGAAAAAAAAAGAAAAAGAAAAACAAACAAACAAACAAACAAAAAAACAGTAATAGAAGAGAGTGACAGTTCCCAGTTCAAATGTCCAGAAAATATCATCAACAAAATCTTAGAATAAACTTCCCTAACCTAAAGGATGAGATGGCAATAAATGTACCAGAAGCCTACAGAACACAAAATAGATTGGACCAGAAAAGAAAATCCTCCTATCACATAATAATCAAAGCATCAAATGTACAGAATAAAGAAATAATATTAAAAGCAGTAATGGGAAAAGGCCAACTAACATATAAAAGTCTACCAGAATTATATCACACATCTTTATAGAGACTCTAAAGCTGAAAGATCCTGGACAGTTGTCATACAGAGACGAAGAGAATACAAATGGCAGCCCAGGCAACTATATCCAGCAAAACTTTCAATCACCTTAGAGAGGTAAACCAAGATATTCCATGACATAACCAAATTTAAACAATATCTTTCTGCTAATCCATCCCTACAGAGAACAGTACAAGGAAAACTCAAACACAAAAAGGGTACATACACTCAACAAAATACAAGAAATTAGTTATCTCACAACATTTTTAAAAGAAGATACTCACATCCACCTAATACCACCTCCAACAACAAAAATAACAGGAACTAATAATCATTGTTTCGAAATATTGCTCAACATCAATGGACTCCCCAATTTAAAAAAAAAAAAGACTAACAGACTGGATATATAAACAGTATCCAGGATTTTGGTGCTTACAAGAATACACCTCAGTGACAAAGACAGTAACAACCTCGGAGTAAAAGGCTGGGGGAAACTTTTCTCAGTAAATGGTCCAATGAAATAAGCAGGAGTAGCAATTCTAATATCCAATTTAAAAAGACTTTCAACCATTAGACATCAAAAGAGATGCTGAAGGACATTTCATATACATCAAAGAAAAAAATCTACCAAGATGAACTCTCAATTCTGAACATCTCTGCTTCAATTAAAAGTACACCTACATTCATAAAAGTAACTTTACTAAACCTCAAAACACACATTGAATCTCACAAATATTAGTGGGAGAATTCAACACCCTACTCCCACCAGTGGAGAGGTCATTGAGAAAGAAACACAGTGAAACTGTGAACCAAATTGATTTAACAAATATATACAGAATATTTCACCATAAAAATAACAATATACCTTCATCTCAGCATCTCATGGTATGTTGTTCAAACCTGAACTGACCATATGTTCACACAAAAAAACAAGCCCCAATAGATAAAGACAAGTGAAATAATTCTATGCATTCTATAAGATCTTTATGACTAGGTATGGATTTCAATAACAATCAAAACAAGAGAAAGCCTACATACTAATAGAAATTGAACAACTTTCTACTCAATAACTTTGTCATTTAAGAAATAATTAAAGAAATTAAAGACTTTCTAGAATTCAATGAAAGTAAAATCATAGCATACCCAAGCTTATGGGATACAATTAAAGCAGTAATAAAATGAAAATTCATAGCACTAAGTGCCCTTATAAAGAAATTGGAGAGATCCCACCTAAAATCTTAACAACATACCTGAAAGCCTTAGAACAAAAAGAAGCAAAAACACCCAAGAGGAGTAGATGCCAGGAAAAAAATCAAACTCAGGATAGAAATCAACAAATTGGAAACAAAGAGAATGATTCAAAGAATCAACAAAACCAAGAGTTGGTTCTTTGAAAAAAAATCAATAAGATAGATGAACCTTTAGCCAAATAATTCTAGGGAACAGAGATATTATCCAAATTAACTAAATCATAAATGAAAAAAGAGGCATAATAACAGAAACTGAGAAAATTTAAAAATTACCAAAATTTACTATAAAAGCCTATAATCAACAAAACTGGAAAAGCTAGGTGAAATGGATGAGTTTCTAAAGAGATACCACTTAACAAAGTTAAATCAAGATCAGGTAAACTATCTAAACTACCTGAATGCCCTAAGGAAATATAAGTTCATTAAAAACCTCTCAACCAAAACCAGCCCAGATGGTTTTAGTGCAAAATTCTATCATACCTTCAAAGAAGAGTTAATACCAATACTCCTCACACTATTCCACAAATAAGAAATTAAAAAAAAAACAAACAAACAAGAAAACACTACCTAAATTGTTCTATGAAGCCACAGTTACTCTAATACCTTACTCACACAAAGGCTTAACAGAGAACCTTGGACCAACTTTCCTGATAAACATTGATACAAATATACTCAATAAAATATTCACCAGCCAAATCCAAGAACACATCAAAACCATCATTCACCATGTTCAAGTAGGCTTCATCCTAGTGATGTAGGAATGATTCAATATATGACAATATAAACAAACTCAAGGGGAAAAAATCCAAATGGTTATCTCATTGGATGCTGGAAAATGCTTTGACACATTAGAACACCCCTTTATGTTAAAAGTCTTGAAGAGATCAGTTATTCAAGGCACATACCTTGAACATAATAAAACTAATATAGAACAAACCAACATCAAACATCAAATTAAATGGAGAAAAACTTAAAGCATTCTCATTAAAATTAGGGACAAGACAAGGCTGCTCACACCCTCCTTATATATTCAATATAGGACTGGAAGTTCTAGCTGGAGCAATTAGACTACAAAAGTAAATCAAGGGGGTACAACTGGGAAAGGAAGAAGTCAAGGTATAACTATTTGATTATATATAATAGTACATATAAGCAACCCAAAAAATTCTATCAGAAAACTTCTATAGCTGCTCAAGAACTTCAGGAAAGTGGCTGTATATAAAATAACTAAAAAAAAAAAATCAGTAGTCTTCCTTTAAACAAATGATAACAGACTGAGAAAAAAGTTAGAGAAACAGCACCCTTCACAATAGTCACAATTTAAAATATCTTGGTGTAACTCTATCCTAGGAAGTGAAAGATCTGTATGACAATAACTTCAAGTCCCTGAAGAAAGAAATTAAGGAAGACTTCAGAAAGTGGAAATATCTCCCATGCTCATGGATCAGTAGGTTTAATGTTGTAAAAAGGGCCCTCTTATCACAAGCACTCTACAGATTCAATTAAAAAAAATTTGGATCCCCATCAAAATTCCAACACAATTCTTCATAGTCATGGAAAAAAATCTCACCTTCATATGGAAAAATAAAAACTCATAATATCAAAAACAATTCTGAACAATAAAGGAACTTCTGGGGAATCACCATCCCTAAACTCAAGCTGTATACATAGCAACTGTAATTAAAGCAGCATGGTAATGTTACAAAGGAGGGCAATACATAGAATAGAACTGAAGACCCAGAAATAAACCTATAATCACTTCATCTTTTAAAACAAAGCCAAAAGTACATAGCAGAAAAAGAACCCATCCTCAGCAAATGGTGCTAGTCCAACTGCTGGTCTGCATGTAGAAGAATCAAATTGATTCACATGTATCACTTTGTACAAAGCTCAAGTCAAAGTGGATCAAGGACCTCCACATAAAACCAGATACACTGAATCTAGAGTAGAAGACTCAGCACTACCACTCCCCAGAATATACCCAATATTACTCTACTGTACCACATGGACACTTGCTCAACTGTGTTCATAGCAGCTTTATTTGCAGTAGCCAGAAATTAGAAACAACCTACATGTACCTCAACTGAAAAATGGATGGCAAAAATGTGCTATATCTACACAGTGGAATACTTAATTCAGCTATTAAAAACAAAGAAATCAAGAAATTTGCATGCAAGTGGATGGAGATAAAAACAACAACAGTAAAAAAAAAATCATCCTGAGTGAGGTAACCCAAATCTAGAAAGACATGTATGATATGTACTCATTCTTAGTGGGACATTAGCTATAAAATTCAGGATAATTATGCCACGTGCACAGACCAAAAGAAACTGAATAATAATGAGGGCACAAGGAAGGATGTAGGAATATCACTCAGAATGGAAAGGAAATATTCATGCAAAGGGTATGGGGAGAGAGAACTAGGTAAGAGGTGGCATGATGAGCATAAGGGGGATGGAGCCGATGTGGGTAGAGGGGAATGGAGTGAGAAAAATCAATGAGAAGTATTTCTGGGAATAACTATAGACCTCGAATGGGGGTGGGACTGGGGAATCTATAGGCATGACTCTAGCTGAAACTCCATAGCCAGGCAGGAATTCAGTGTAGGTAAGGTGACATCAACCCACCCAAAAAACCTTCAACCCAAAATTTGTCCTGGCTACAAGATGTGCAAGAATAAAGATGGAGTAGAGATTTAGTGAATAGCCAACCAATAACTGGCCAAATATGAGATATATTCTGTGTATAAGAGCCAATCCCTGATCCTATTAATAATATGACTGCAGACAAGCATATGCTCTGGAGCCTAGTATAACTGCCTCCTGAGAGGTTTCATCTAGCAGCCACTGGAAACAGATTCAGAGATTCACAGCCAAACAAGAAGCGTGTTCTGGGCGTCTTATCCAACAGATATTTCTAAGGGTAGGTTGGGAAGAGATGAGGGATAGGGGCTCCTGATCAAGATGTAAAGTCAATAAAAAACTAAATTTAACAATTAATAATTTTCAGCTCATATAGAAAATGTGAGACAAAATGTATGAACTCAAGTCATAAAGTTAAGGAAAGCATAGATAAACAGAAATGTGAAAAGCTGAAAAAAGCGGGTGGTGGTGGCTCACGCCTTTAATCCCAGCACTTGGGAGGCAGAGGCAGGCAGATTTCTGAGTTCAAGGCCAGCCTGGTCTACAGAGGGAGTTCCAGGACAACAGGGTTACACAGAGAAACACTGTCTCGAAAAAACCTAAAAGAAAAAAAAGAAAGCTGGACAAGGAATATAAGTATTTGTATTAGACAAAGTCAAGAAACCAGATATCAAAATGAAAAATTCAGTACAAGAACTATTTATGCATGTCAAGAACAAGCTTTTAAAAAAGAAGTAAAGAGCTAGTTTGAAGGGATGCAATTGCAAAGCCCAGAAGAAAGAAATGGACAGAGGAAAAGGAAGTTTATTTTTTGATTAATTTTCTAGTTTATAGTAGTTCAGAAAATTTGATTTTGTTCTAAAGTTCATTATACAAAGATGTCACCAACAGACATCTGACTACATGGTGAACTTTTATATGATATATTAGATTACATTTGTTCATGTTAAGAATAAATTTGACTTGCATACACTAAAAAAAGAAACCAATATGAAAAAGAAGAAACACTGCATATATAAAAAATAATTATAAAAATTTTCTATTAAATATGCAAAGAAGAAAAGTTATTAACCCCCTCGATGATTTTTTTTTTTTGTCTCAGGTATTAGAATCCCAATCTAAGCAATCTGTCTCCTAGGACCAAGAACTGACACTGGACTGTCCTGACTGTTAGAATGTGTGAGACAGGAAAGACTAAGCCCACTCTCCCCATTTAATGCTCTCCAAGACCAACTTGAACTATGGTATCAACTAGTTCTCACCCTTGTAATAGCCACATGCACGCTAGGTCAAATGGTTTGAAAACTGATGTCTGACGATATTTTTAAGAGTTAGAAATTGTCCTTGTTGCCTGTATTTAATGGGCATGTGGGTCTTTATTCCTTTTAAGGCTTCACTGTCATGGTGTGTCTGTGGTGATATTATGGAAACATATCTCTCTCCATTTAGAACCACCATCATGTTATATATGGAGGCTTTCTCCCCCAGTGAAGCTCCTTTTCATACTGAAAGTCCTGAACTCTACTTCACAGAGGCATCACCTAAGAAAGGTAACTGAAGGGTGATAAAGAATGAGCTCTGAGAATGTACAGAGAAACAATGGAAATCACAGTGTAGAGATCATAATCAACCAAAAAATTTGAAAGCAAAGAGAAAAAATGAAGTCAACTTAGAAAACAAAACCAAATGGAAATCACTTAAAAAGGACTATAATTCTGAAGATGTATTTTAATGTTAAAGATGCATGACATTAGGTGACAATATTTAAGTTCACAAGTATTTTTGGCATCTTTACCAAATATTATATTTTTAAGAACCTTAAGTTCAATTAGGGAACTGCTATTACCTCCAGGATACCTTTCTGAATATCTTGCTATCCTGCTTAGCATCTGCTTTGTTGGTATTATGGCTGGATATGACTACTGATATATTTTTTGGCAGCTTTCACACATTATTCTCTAAATATGAGAGCTAATCTTCAATGAGGAGTTTTTCTTTGGCCAGATCCTCCAAGTCATGTGTCAAATTATGTGGTCTGCACTTAGATTTGGATGATCAGTTCAATTTTTTTGACCCATATAGCCTTTTTATGTTAGTACCATGAGGTTTTTATTAATCTGGCTCTGCAGTGTAAGTTGTAATCAGGGATAGTGATGACTCAAGCAGTGGATTTGTTTTTCAGGATAACTCGCAAATATGTAAGCAACTAGTTTTGACAAGAACAGCAAGAAGACAAAAAGGCAAAGAGATTTCCATAAATATTTTAAGAAAAATTTATATTTCCATTAAAATTGTGAAAGTGAGTATTTATTTTTCACTGAAATTCAACTGAAAGAGGAATGGAGGCCTCGGCAAAAGTTATAAAATCAAAATAGTAGATAGAAATTTAAGAGAAAAATTTCTAAAGTCTCTTTTATCTTGTCTAAATTAACATTTCATTTTTTTTGTAAAATCAGAATAAAATCTCATACAAAATAAAGTGTTAGTCGACAATGAGTTGTAAAATCTCCAACTGAAAGCAAAGATCAACAAAGAGTACTTCCTCGAACTTAGGGGTCATAACACAGCAAACATACCATTTTTCCACATTATTTAGGAAGATTTACCAAATATATTGACACAGAACTTGGACGATTTTGATAAGTTGTAGGAAGTTCTTTTCGTATTTGTGTTTGCACATCTGTGTGTGTGTGAGTGTGTGCACATGTGTGTTTGTGTGTGGTATGCAGTAGATCACTAGAGGGAGAGTGGCAGAAGGCAATTATTTTAAGACTATGCATTAGTATTTTCATTATGTTAAACAATTTGGAGGATTTTTTTATAAGTTACAGTTAAAACTGTTACTTGATTCAGATATGTACTTGCTGGTTTTATACTCAATAGAAATAAAATTGAGACATTATAGAAACATCTACCTCTTAGTGGATGATTATATTGTCCTAAATAACCAAAACATAGAGATAATGTAAATATTATTAACAAATTAGTTAATGAATATAGAAATTGGAAAAATACATATTTATATATAAATTTCATACATTATATATAATTATATTCTATATTATTTTATAATTATATTTTAATCATGATTAATAATTAACTTTATAATTATAATATATATGAGACAATGCTACTGTATTGTCCTAAATAACCAAGTTTTAGAACTACATAAGTATTATTGACTAATGAATGACTGAATTCATTGTAGAATTCATATATAGAACTGTGGTTATATGAAGTTCAAAGACAGATAGACTATGGAGAATTTACCATAATCAGTTGTGCTATAATATAAGCTGTGAATTTTCAAAAACAATAAATTTTAGGTATTAATACCATACCAAAAATATCTATACATTTTATGAATGACCTAATTTATTTTATTGGTGAATACACATGTATTCATATCAAGATATCTCTGTGTACAAAGTAAATTTAAAGGGCAAAAATTGCATTTCAGTCTTCCAGTTTCCATTTGTGCCCCAGAGCAGACCCTGAGCCACAGCTCTCCATACCAAAGCCTGCCCAGAGAGAGCTAGCTGGTCTCCCAGGAGTGTTGACTCCTATAAGATCACAGGTGAGACCACCACTACTGCTCTAATACTGGACCAAGTAGGACCCAGCCAGATCCCATAGGACAAGAACCACAGAAAAGCCTGGGACAAGATCCTTCCTGTTTCCATCTGTGCCCAGAAGGTTACCCTAAACCACAGCTCTCCATATGCAAATCCTGTATGAAAAGAGCTGGTCTCCCAGGAGTGCTGACAAACCTAAATTCACAGGGTCACAGGAGGTACAAGCTACAGGAAAAGACCTCAAGACCGGCTAACACCAGATGGCGAGGAGCAAGAACCAGAACATTAGCAACAGAACCAATGCTACTTGGCATCACCAGAATATAGTTCTCCCACTACAGCAAGACCTGGATACCCCAACACACCAGAAAACAAGATTCTGATTTAAAATGACATCTCATGGTGATGATAGAGACAAAATAACTGCCTTAAAGAAATCAGTAGAACACAGATAAACAGGTAGAAGCTCTTAAAGAGGAAACACAAAAATTCCTTAAAGAAATACAGGAAAACACAACCAAAGAGGTGAAGGAATTGAACAAAACCATCCAGGATCTAAAAATGGAAACAGAAACAATAAAATAATCACAGAGTGAGACAACCCTGGAAATAGAAAACCTAGGAAATAGGTCAAGAGTCACTGACACAAGCATCTCCAACAGAATACAAGAGATAGAAGAGAGAATCTCAGGTGTGGAAAATACCGTGGAAGACATTGGAACATCAGTCAAAGAAAATACAAAAAGCTCCTAACTCAAAACACTCAAGAAATTCAGGCACCATGAATTATAGAAGAAAACTTCCCTAACCAAAAGAAAGAAATGTACAAGAAGCATACAGAATACCACACAGATGGGACAAGAAAAGAAATTCCCCCCATCAAATAATAATTAAAACCCCAAATGCTCAGAACAAAAAAATAGGAATATTGAAAGCAGTAAGGGAAATAGATCAAGTAACACAAAGGGAGACCCATCAGAATTACATCAGACTTCTCAAAAAGACTCTAAACAGCAGAAGATCTTGGGCAGACATCATATAGACCCTAAGGGAATACAAATGCCAGCCCAGGCTACTGTACCCAGCAAAACCCTCTATTACCATAGATAGAGAAGCCAAGATATTATATGACAAAACCAAATTTAAAGAAAATCTTTCTACCAATTCAGCCCTATAGAGGATAACAGAAGGAAAATTCCAGCACAACAAAGGCAACTACATCCAAGAAAAAGCAAGAAAATAATCATCTCACAATAAACCCTAAAAGAGAGTACCACACAAACATAATTCCACCTCTAACAACAAAAATAAGAGGAAGCATCAATCATTGTTCCCGAATATTTCTCAGCATCAATGGACTCAATTCCCCAATAAAAAGACATACATTAACATTCTTGGCAGGATACAGGAAACACACCTCAATGACAAAGACAGACACTTCCTCAAAGTGAAATGCTGCAAAATATTTTTCAGATAAATGGTCCCAAGAAACAAGCTGGAGTAGCAATTCTAGTATCCAATAAAATAGACTTTCAACCAAAAGTTATTTAAAAAGATGGGGAAGGACACTACATACTCAAAGGAAAAAACTACCAAGAGGAATTCTCAATTCTGAACATCCATGTCCCAAATGCAAGGGCACCAACATATATATTAAAAAAAAAATTACAGAAGTTCAAAGCACAGATTGAACCTCACACAATAATAGGAAGAGACTTTAATACCCTACTTTCGCCAATGGACACATCATGTGAACAGAAACACAGTGAAAAGACCTGAAGTTAAGAACCTAATGGATGGAACCCCCTGAAGGCAGAGCCATCTTGCCTGCAGCTTCCCATCCAGCCAGTGGCCGGGAAGCCAGACCCAGCCAGCTTGCCAGGTGCTCAGACCCAGCTGGCAGAACCAGGTACCCAAGACAGCTGGAGTTTAAGACCTTCGGGGATTCAGGTCTGGAGTGGGAGCTGTGCACTGAGTAGCGTTTTGGGGCACAGTGGCCGAGCCTGCACTCTGTTCTCACAGTCCGGACCCGGAACCCCCTGCAGGCAGCGCCATCTTGCCTACAGCTTCCCATCCAGCTGGTGGAGCGGAAGCCAGACCCAACCAGCTTGCCAGGTGCTCAGACCCAGCCAGCAGAACCAGATAACTGAGATATCCCAACTCTAAGACCCCTGGGGAAACAGGATACCAGACAGCAAACCCTGAGCAGAAGCAGTGCAGAGCAGCTGCCCAACAGGCGGAACCAAGTACCTGGGATATACTGAGTTTAAGACCTCGGGAGACTCAGGCCACCTGTCAGCAATCTGTGAGCAGGAGCCCTACAGGGCAGCGGTTCAGGTGTCCCAGATTCTGGAAAATAGCCTTTCGAGCCCACAGGAGGGTCAAGCACCAGCTAGTATCTACAGGACCAACAAACACCAGAGTTAACCAGATGGCAAAAGGCAAACGTAAGATCGTTACTAACAGAAATCAAGGCAGTATGGCGGCATCCGAACCCAGTTCCCCTACAGCAATAAATCTTAGATACCCCAAAACACCAGAAAAACAAGACTCAGATCTAAAATCACTGGTCAGGTTGCTGATAGAGGAACACTTAAATAAATCTCTTAAAGTAATACATGAGAAAATAGATCAAAAGCTAGAAGCCCTTACAAGGCAAACACAATTAAATCTCGGATATCTCAATGCACCAGAAAAACAATACTCAGATCTAAAATCACTGGTAAAGATGCAGATTGAGGATCACTTAGATAAATTTCTTAAAGTAATAGAGGAGAAAATAGATCAAAAGCAAGAAGCCCATACAAGGCAGACACAAAAATCACTTAAAGAAATCCAGGAGAATATAGAGCAAAAAATGAATCCCAATAAGGAGGAGAAACAAAAATCACTTAAAGAAATACAAGAGAACATGGGTCAACAAGTAGAAGTCATAAAAGAGGAAACACAAAAATCCCTTAAAGAATTACAGGAAAACACAAACAAGCAACTGAAAGATCTAGCAAAACCACACAGAATCTAAAAGCAGAAGTAGAAACAACTAAGAAATCGCAAAGGGAGACAAAGTTGGAGATAGAAAACCTGGGGAAGAAATCAGGAGTCATAGATGCAAATATCAACAATAGAATACAAGAGATAGAAGACAGAATCTCAGATGCTGAAGATACCATAGGAACCATGGATTCAACAATTAAAGAAAATGAAAAATGCAAAAAGCTGGTAACCCAAAACATTCAGGAAATCCAGGACACAATGAGAAGACCAAACCTAAGGATTATAGGGATAGATGAGAATGAAGATCTACAACTTAAAGGGCCAGCAAATATCTTCTACAAAATTATGGAAGAAAACTCCCCCAACCTAAAGAAAGAGATACCCATGAATATACAATAAGCCTATAGAACCCCAAATAGACTGGACCAGAACAGAAATACTTCCCGTCACATAATAATCAAAACCCCAAATATACTAAACAAAGAAAGAATATTAAAAGCAGCAAGAGAAAAAGGACAAGTAACATACAAAGGAAGACCTATCAGAATTACAGCAGACTTCTCACCTGAGACCATGAAAGCTAGAAGATCCTGGGCAGACCTCATGCACACCCTAAGAGAACATAAACTTCAGCCAAAACTACTATACCCAGCAAAACTCTCAATCACCATAGATGGGGAAACCAAGGTATTCCACGACAAAACCAAATTTGCACGATACTTATCTACAAACCCAGCCCTACAAAGGATAATAGGGGAAAAATACCAACACAAGGGGGAAAACAACACCCCAGAAGAAACAAGATAGAAACCCCATCTCATCCAACCCAAAAGATGAGAACCACTCAAATACAAACAAACAAACAAACAAAGAAACAAACAAACAAAAATAACGCCCAAAATGTCAGGAAGTAATAATTACTATTCGTTAATATCTCTTAATATCAATGGATTCAATTCCCCAATAAAAAGACACAGACTAACAGACTGGATACAGAAACAGGACCCTACATTTTGCTGCATACAGGAAACACATCTCAGTGTCAAAGACAAACACCACCTTAGAGTAAAAGGCTGGAAGACAGTTTTACAAGCAAATGGTCCCAGGAAACAAGCTGGAGTAGCCATTCTAATATCAGATAAAATTGAATTTCAACCTAAAGTCATCAAAATAGACACAGAAGGTCACTTCCTACTTGTCAAAGGGAAAATCCACCAAGAAGAATTCTCAATACTGAACATCTATGCGCCAAATGTAAGGGCACCCTCATTTGTAAAAGAAACCTTACTAAAGCTTAAAGCACACATCGCACCTAACATAATAATTGTAGGTGACTTCAACACTCCACTCTCCTCAATGGACCGATCAGGAAAGCAGAAACTAAACTGAGACACAGTGAAACTAATTGAAGCTTTGGACCAATTAACATATATATATATATATATATATATATATATATATATATATATACAGATATATATAGAACATTCCATCCTAAAGCAAAAGAATATACCTTTTTCTCAGCACCACACGGTACCTTCTCAAAAATTGATCATATAATTGGTCACAAGACAGACCTCAACAAATACAAGAAGACCGAACTAATCCCATGTCTCCTATCGGATCACTTTGTAGTAAAAGTGGTCTTCAATAGCAAGAAGAACAACAGAAAGCCCACATACACATGGAAACTGAACAATACTCTACTCAATGACACCTTGGTCAAGGAAGAAATAAAGAAAGAAATCAAAGACTTTTTAGAATTCAATGAAAATGAATGTATGACCTACCCAAATCTTTGGGACACAATGAAAGCAGTGCTAAGAGGAAAACTCATACCCCTGAGTGCCTCCAAAAAGAAACTGGAGAGAGCATACACTAGCAACTTAACAGCACACCTGAAGGCCCTGGAACAAAAAGAAGCTAACTCACTCAGGAGAAATAGGAGAGAGGAAATCATCAAACTAAGGGCTGAAATCAATCAAGTAGAAACAAAGAGAACCATACAAAGAATCAACAAAACCAAGAGCTGGTTCTTCGAGAAAATCAACAAGATAGATAAACCCTTAGCTAGACTAACCAAAGGGCACAGAGACAGTATCCAAATTAACAAAATTACAAATGAAAAGGGGGATATAACAGAAACGGAGGAAATTCAAAAGATCATCAGATCCTACTACAAAAGCTTATACTCAAAACAACTGGAGAATCTGGAGGAAATGGACAATTTCCTAGACAGATACCAAATACCAAAATTAAATTAGCATCAAGTAGATCAGCTAAACAGTCCCATAAACCCCAAAGAAATAGAAGGGGTTATAGAAAGCCTCCCAACCAAAAAAAGTACAGGACCAGATGGTTTTAGTGCAGAATTCTACCAGATCTTCAAAGAAGACTTAACACCAATACTCTTCAAACTATTCCACAAAATAGAGACAGAAGGGACACTGCCCAACTCGTTCTTCGAAACCACAATTATGCTGATAACTAAACCACAAAAAGGTCCAACAAAGAAAGAGAACTACAGGCCAATTTCTCTTATGAATATTGTCGCAAAAATACTAAATAAAATTCTTGCCAACCGAACCCAAGAGCATATCAAAACGATCATTCACCATGATCAAGTAGGCTTCATTCCAGGGATGCAGGGATGGTTCAATATACGGAAATCCATCAATGTAATCCACTACATAAACAAACTAAAAGAAAAAAACCACATGGTCATCTAATTAGATGCTGAAAAAGCATTCGACAAAATTCAGCATCCTTTCATGCTAAAAGTCTTGGAAAGAGAAGGAATTCAAGGTCCATACCTAAACATAGTAAAAGCAATCTACAGCAAACCAGTAGCCAACATCAAAATAAATGGAGAGAAACTTGAAGCAATCCCACTAAAATCAGGGACTAGACAAGGCTGCCTTCTCTCTCTCCATATCTTTTCAATATAGTACTTGAAGTTCTAGCGAGAGCAATTAGACAACATAAGGAAGTCAAAGGGATACAAATTGGAAAGGAAGAAGTCAAACTATCACTATTTGCAGACAATATGATAGTCTACTTAAGCGATCCAAAAAACTCCACCAGAGAACTTCTACAGCTGATAAACAACTTCAGCAAAGTGGCTGGTTATAATATTAACTCAAGCAAATCAGTAGCTTTCTTGTACTCAAAGGACAAGCAGGCTGAGAAAGAAGTTAGGGAAATAACACCCTTCACAATAGCCACAAACAACATAAAGTACCTTGGCGTAACTCTAACCAAACAAGCAAAAGATCTGTATGACAGGAACTTCAAGTCCTTGAAGAAAGAAATTGAAGAAGACCTCAGAAGATGGAAAAATATTTCTTGCTCCTGGATTGGCAGGATCAATATAATAAAAATGACCATCTTGCCAAAAGCAATCTACAGATTCAATGCAATCCCCATCAAAATCCCAAATCAATTCTTCATAGATCTAGAAAGAGCAATTCTCAAATTCATCTGGAGCAACAAAAAACCCAGGATAGCTAAAACTATTCTCAACAATAAAAGGACTTCTGCGGGAATCAATATCCCTGACCTCAAGCAGTACTACAGAGCAATTGTGTTAAAAACTGCATGGTATTGGTACAGCAACAGGCAGGTAGATCAATGGAATAGGATTGAAGACCCAAAAATGAACCCACAGACTTATGGTCACTTGATCTTTGATAAAGGAGCCACAACCCTCCAGTGGAAAAAAGATAGCCTTTTCAACAAATGGTGCTGGTTCAACTGGAGATCAACATGCAGAAGAATGCAAATTGACCCACTCTTATCTCCTTGTACTAAGATCAACTCCAAGTGGATCAATGACCTCCACATAAAACCAGACACACTGAAACTATTAGAAAAGAAACTTGGGAAGACCCTGGAGGACATGGGCACAGGGGGAAAGTTCCTGAACAGAACACCAATAGCTCATGCTCTAAGATCAAAAATTGACAAATGGGACCTCATAAAATTACAAAGTTTCTGTAAGGCAAAGGACACTGTCAGAAGGACAAAACGGCAACCAACAAAGTGGGAAATGATCTTCACCAACCCCACATCTGACAGAGGGATAATATCCAATATATACAAAGAACTCAAGAAGTTAGACCCCAAAGAACCAAATAACCCTATCAAAAAATGGGGCACAGAGCTAAACAAAGAATTTTCACCAGAAGAAATTCGGATGGCCGAGAAACACCTTAAGAGATGTTCAACACCATTAGTCATCAGGGAAATGCAAATCAAAACAACTCTGAGATTCTACCTCACACCAGTCAGAATGGCTAAGATTAAAAACTCAAGAGACAACAGGTGCTGGGGAGGATGTGGAGAAAGAGGAACACTCCTCCACTGTTGGTGGGATTGCAAAATGGTAAAACCGCTCTGGAGATCAGTGTGGCGGTCCCTCAGAAAATTGGGCATGTCACTTCCAGAGGACCCTGGTATACCACTCTTGGGCATATACCCAGAATATTCCTCTGCATACAATAAAGACGCATGCTCCACTATGTTTATAGCAGCCTTGTTTATAATAGCCAGAAATTGGAAGGAGCCCAGATATCCCTCAAAGGAGGAATGGATACAGAAAATGTGGTATGTTTATACAATGGAGTACTACTCAGCAGTTAAAAATAATGAACTCATTCAATTTGCAGGTAAATGGTTAGATCTGGAAAATATCATCCTAAGTGTGCTAACCCAATCACCAAAGAATACACATGAAATGCAATCACTGGTAAGTGGATATTAATGAGTCCAGAAGCCCTAAATACTCAAGACACAATTAGCAAGTCAAATGACTCCCAAGAAGAAGAATGTAGAGGACCCTGGGCCTATAAAGATTGGATCCAGTATTGTAGACCCAGAACAGAGAAATCGTGTGTGTGGGGGGGATGAGTGGGGAATAGCAGGGGGCGGGAGAGGAATTATGGGACATATGGTGGGGGGTAATTGGGAAAGGGGAAAACCTTTGGAATGTAAACATAGAATATAGAAAATAAAAAAAATTAAGGAAAAAAAAGAACCTAATGGATATCCACAGACATGACCTTAAAACAAAAGAAAAGAATATAACTTCTTCTGAGCACTTCATGGTACTTTCTTCAAAAGTGGCCATATAATCACATACAATAGTACCCTCAACCAATACAAGAAGAGTGAAATAATCCCTGCATCCTGTCAGATCACCATGGCAGGTCTTCAACAACAACAAAAACAAGAAAAAGACCACATACACATGGAAGTTGAACAATGGTCTACTCAATGATAGCTTGGTCATGTAAGAAATAAAGAAAGAAATTAAAGACATTTTAGAATTTAATGAAAATGAAGGCACAACATACCCAAACTTATGTGACACAATGAAAGCTCTGAGTGCTTCCATAAAGAAATTGGAGAGAGCAGACTCTAGCAGTTTAACAGCATATCTAAAGCACTAGAACAAAATAGAAGAAAATACACCCAAGTGGAGTAGACTGCAGGAAATAATCAAACTTGGGGCTGAAATTAACCAAGCAGAAACAAAGATAACTATACAAAGAATCAACAAAAGCTGGAGCTGTTTCTTTGAGAAAATCAACAAGATAGTTAAACCCTTAGCCAGACTAACCAGAAGGCACAGAGACAGTATCCACACTAACAAAATCAGAAATGAAAATGGAAACATAACAACAGAAACAGAAGTACAAAAATTATCAGATCCTATTACAAAAGCCTATAATTGACACAACTGGAAAATCTAGATGAAATGGATGATTTGCTAGACATACTAGGTTCCAATGTTACACCAGTATCAGATAAACCATCTACAGATTCCCATAACACCTAATGAATTAGAAACTGTCATTAAAATCTCCCAACCCCAAAAGTTCCATGACCAGATGGTCTTACTGCAGAAATCTATCAAAAGACCTTCAAAGAGGACCTAATACCAATACTTTTCAAAGAAGGGATCCATCTCATATGCAGACATCAAACCCAGACACTATTGCTGGTGCCAAGATGCACTTGCTGACAGGAGCCTGATATAGCTGTCCCCTGAGAGGCTCTGTCAGTGCCTGAACAATACAGGTGTGGATGCACATAGCCAAATATAGGACTGTGCACAGGGATCCTAATGGAGAAGTTGGGGCAAGAAATGAAGGAGCAGAAGGGGTTTGCAACCCCATAGGAAGAACCACAATACTTACCAACCAGACCCTCCCAAAGCTCCCAGGAACTAAACAGCCAACGAAAGTGTTTGCATGTGGGGACCCATAACTCCAGCCGGATATGCAGCAGATGATTGCCTTATTGGCTTCACTGGGCAGGTAGTCCAATGATAGTGGAATGCTAGGGCACTGAGGCATAAGTGGGTGGGCCGGTTATAGATCACCCTCAAAGAAGCAGCGGGGAGGAGGAAGGGGATAGGGGGCTTGTGCAGGAGAAACTGGGATGGGAGATAACATTTGAAATGTCAATAAATAAATAAAATAACCAATAAAAATGAAAATAAAATGAAATAAATTCATTTTTAAAAGACCTCATACAAATTTACAATTAAGGTTCTTAATTTCAATATTCATCTCTGTATAATGATTTGAAATTGTTAGAGAAATAACACAGACGAGGAAATTTTGAAAATCTCTAGTAGAGTAAATAATGTAAGATTCTGATGGCTCACTCTGATGTGCGAATGTTGCAGATCTATGGGCCACCATACCTACTGAGATTATTCATGAGAATTGGGGCAATTTTGGTCTATATGCACCTTGATAAGGAAAACATGGCATTTTTGTTGGGCTATCTGCAGGATTTCCTTAAATATCTGGCAAAGAATCCTGCCTTTCTGTTTACTGCCAGTGATTACAAAGTGGCTTCTGCTGACTATCATCTCAAAGCCTTCTGAAGGTCTACTGACCACTCACTATTGCCTGGTATCTGTAAATATTTCTGTTTACTACTTTCATGATATAATTTATGTTCTTTAAAACTGTCAGTGTAAAACAGGGTTTATGTTTCATTTCATTTTCCTGTTTTGTTATAGTCAGAAAATAAAAGGGGTGCCTATCTGATTTTCTCATTTCAAAGTTGCTACCAGTTCATGCAGTAATTAGACAAAGAAAACATTCAGTAGACCATTTTATTACCTAGTTGACAACATTGCTAGAATGCTGGTGGTTCAATCCTTTTGACACTACACAATTTTCTAATATGTGTTAATGCTACATGATGAGATGCCCTGGTTATAGTGCAAAAGGTTCAACTTAATGTCTATACCTGGAAACCCATGAATTTGTGTTTTCTAAATGGTGCTTGATGTCAGTAAACAGCCCATTCTTTGCAAATTCATCTTTGTTGTTCCTTAAACATTCATTCTATCTTTGCTCAAATTGTTGAAGGATGGTGATTTGTTTCCTGGTTTTGTATTTTAGTGTAATGTACCTTCTCACATGATAGAGGCAATGCATTATTGTGTAGCCACAATTTACTGAAAAGTTGACATTTTTAGGAATTGTATTTCAGGTCTTAAAACTTGTTTCTAAATTTCAAAGCAAAAAAAAAATATAAAATATTACAAAAATTACAATTAAAGTACATATTCTTTTAAGGAGCACAAAAAGATACTTCAAAGGAGTATATTTTTGGAGGCATAATTCAAATATCAACAAATTTAAAAAAATTAAGATGATACAAAGCATGGTAAAAATTAATAAATAATCTTATCATGAATGTAAAATGTATTTGGAATTGTAAGTACACATTTCTGAACTATCTATAAATCAAATAATAAATTGGAGGGGAATTTCAATTATATAGAAATGAATAATGGATATAAAATATCTGGAAAATTAAGGAAACAATGCTAGAGAAAAATTGTGTACTTTAAAAATTATGAATTTCATAATAGAAGTAACTACATATCTATGTTACTAGAGGAAAAAAAGGAATATTCAAAAAAATAGCCGGTAGGAACAAATCAATCATAAAGATAGGGTAGAAATCACTGAAATTTTAAACAAAACAAAATGAAAACACAGAAAATTAATGAAACTATAATTTGTATTTATTTTTTTAAAAAAGATAAATATATATGTCATGCTATTGTCTCAATCTTACTTAGGCACTCTCAATGATAGTGCATCCATTCAAATGCACAACACACCTATTTACCATGCTGCTTAGAGAAAGCAGGTCATCCTGTGATTCTGACCTCAGTAGGAGTTTCCTGAATGATTTCCATCCTACCAACCAGGGAGGAGTGTATAACATCTGAAACAGGAAGGGGTTCTCATCTTGACCTCAACCCCATCCTCTTCAACCTGAAGTTAATATGACTTCCTGCACCACAATTCCAAGAACCATCACTCATTGTCTACATGACCCACATTACTGCCATGCAAGGCTTGTCTATTAAAACTCATGGGCATTCCACAGACTTCTGGTATTCAGATACAGTGAAAGATAGATTCAGAGAATTATACTTAGACTAAGAAGTTGCACCTCTATAGAGATATGCCTGGATCATTTCTAAAGTCCTCCCCCCCAAACACACATTTAAAACAGTTTTATCAAGACTGAAACCCAAGCAATGTTCAAATGATCAACAACTTGACAAGTAGGAATTAGAAAAAAACATATCAAAGGTGAGACTACATATTCATTACAAGAAACACCATCAATACTCTCAAAATGTCTAGATCCATGGACAAGAACACTAATAATATAAATCATCAAGAAATTTGTACCCCATCATATTCATAATGTTCTCTGATAAAGGCATCTTTGCTGATGGACAAGAAATTGGATTCAAAATAGCAATTTAAAGATATGTTTTAGAAACTGAAAGAATATGTAAAAATTCTATAATTAAGACAACAAAACAGCTAAGTAAAATAATGAATATTATTAAAGACCAAAGATAGAATTTAATAAAGAGATAAAACTTCCCAAGAAATCCATTGAAAAAAAAACATAAAGTGATAACTTCACCCAGTAGAATTAAGATAGTATAAAGCTATACCAAGAGAATAAGCCAAATGGAAAAGAGGCTTGAAGACTAGATTGGGGATTTGGATCACTTAATCAAAGAAAATTAAATCTAAAATAAAAAGAGAAACTGTGTATGCAAAACTCTTTGATAACACACACACAAATACACACACACACACACACACAAAACCTACTAGACACAGATAAAGTTCAACACACATAAATCACTAAAGTTACTCTTTAGGGTATTTTTATAAAGATCAGAAGAGGGAACCAGATACCCTGAACTAAATTTAAGGATGTTTATAAGCAACCAAGTCAATTCTGGGAATTGTACCTCCTCCTCCTCCTCCTCCTCCTCGTCCTCCTCGTCCTCCTCCTCTTCCTCCTCCTCCTCCTGCTCCTCCTCCTTGTCCTTCTTCTTCTTCTTCTTCTTCTTCTTCTTCTTCTTCTTCTTCTTCTTCTTCTTCTTCTTCTTCTTCTTCTTCTTCTTCTTCATTCTTCTCCTCCTCCCTCTTCCTTCCCTCTCTCCATCTCTTTTTTCTTTTTTCATTCTTTTGGCTATGCTTATTTCTCTCTTCTGTCTGAAGTATTACTCCCAGTATTCTCTGCAAGACTGGGTTCATAGACATGCCATCTCTTAGTCTGTATGTATTAGAAAATCATTTTTCTTCTTCTTTTAATTATAGTAGATAGTTGTATTGGGTATAATAGTGTAGATTTAAGGGGTATTTTAGAAGTTGGACCATATTGTTCAAAGTACTTTTAGATTTATTTCTCCATTGAGATGTTAGCTGTTATACTGATAAGTTTTTCTACTGCATTTTAACTCTCTCTTTCCTTCTTGTTTCTAGTATTTTAAGATGTGTACTATGTCCTAAATGTTTTTCCTTTTTCATTTATATGGTATTCTATAAGCTTTTTTAAATGTGGTTTCATATATTCTTCCATGAGCAGATTTAAGATATGGTCTATGACATTGACAATGATTCTTCTCTTACATCTATGCTCATAATTAAAAGAAAATATATTTTTTCGAGTGATTCAAAGTTCTTGTGTGTTCCATTCATTTCTTGTTTTCATATTCTTTCCATGAACAGTTTAATTCCTCTACTTTAACTTTAAGAATGTACTGGATCTGCTCTACCTATAACTTTGCCCTGAGGTATTTACTTAGGGGTGATGGTGATTATTCAGACTGTCCATTCCATTTTCATTTAAACTTGAGTTCTCTTTAATATTTATATTGCTATTTTGACTCAAAATTGAAATCTTGATTGTCTTCATTATTTCTTTCAGCCATATATCTGTGTTCTCTTAAATTTTATGTATGAGTTTCAACCTATCCTCTTTAGTTGCAGTAAGGTAGATTCTGTTTGTGTATATGTTTTTTAATTTTCCTGAATTCTTTTGATAGAGTTTATATTTTTTTCTTTTTTATTATGTATTTTGTTCATTCTAGTTGGACAACATTTTCTATAGGACCAGTGGGTTTGATGGAAGACATGCTTTTTTGGTCTTTCATAGTGCTTGTTTTTGAAATGGTAATTGGACATGTGGACTTCTTTCATTGGTTCTGTGTTTGGTATGAGACCTTAGACTGCTGTTGATTGGGCCAATGTAGAAACTGTTTGATGATTGCTAGGCCCACGACAAGTGGTGAAGAAACATCTCTATTGGAGGTAAGCATGGGCACATGGAGAACATTATATACATTTTAAGAAGTTTCTAACATTCTCAGTTTCCATGCCATCATTATCTCCCCATATCCCCTCTGTAATATACCCTACCATAACCAACCTTATATTCTCCTGTACTTGAATTGACACACTCCCAACCTTAGCAAATAGAACATGAATATAAATGCTGTGACCTACATGAACATCATGATTTGATGCATTAAACATCACTTTCTCTGCTCAGGAGCTGGGTCCATATTTTTACCATGACAAACAATATTATTATGGCTGACACTTTTCTTATTGCATGCTCTATCATAAATTACTACAGAATCATTACTTTGATGATAAGATGAGAAGGAAACAACTAAACATGTTATAAATGATTGGTAAATGTTTGTAATATAAATTTACTACAGAAGATATGGTTTATATAGTCACTGTAATAAAAAACTTTTTAATTTTCTTCCTGGAAGAATTAGATTTCTATCTTACAGTTTTATAAAGTAGTATATTGAAATAATTGAATTACTATTCTAGAATAAGATAACTAATTTTATATAACAACTATATATTTTATATATAGTATATTTATATAACTACTTTATATAAATAAACAACATTCAACCTGAACATTATGTTAAGTGAGGCTCTAACTTTTATCTTTTCAAAAATAAATATATTTTATTATTTATTTATGTGTATTTGGAGGGGATGACATGCCTGCCAGAAGCAGGTGTCAGAATTTCTGGAGCTGGAGCTGTGAGTTGCCCACTGTGAGCTCCAGGAAATGAACTTGCATCCTCAGGGAGAAGAAAAAGTATGCTGAAGTTCTAAGCCATCTCTATAGTCCTTCCAATTATTGCTTTAATTTTTTCAAACTTTATTAAAATCTGTATTTGTGTTTGTGTTATCCTTCATGTGTGCCTGTGTTCCATGTATATTCATCTAATCATTATCTTTATAACAAGTTGCTTATAATCTCATTTATTAAATTTGAACTTTATCTAACTCAAAATGATTTTAAGTTGATGAATTTATTGACTAATGTAGGATCATTTGTCAAATGCATGAACATGTAGCTGTTTAGTTTTATAACACAACTGTTCTTAGTTCTCTAAAGTCAATGAATAACCATGATAAGCTATGGCAATAAGTTTTAACTTGTCCTTACTACATTTTTAATCATTTTCTGTAGAACAATAACAAGATATCCACAGTTGAAACTGATATTTACAGTACATTATTTTCATACATGAGAAGATTAGTTTTTGTCGAAAACATTTTCTCTCTTTGAGTTAAATCAAGGCTCACCTTTTCAAGTGTTTGTATTTAAGTGGAAAATTAATAACATCTGCTAAAATATTTAATGACTAAGATAATTAGAATTTAAAGATTCACAACACATTCACTTTAATTAGGAATACATTATTAGTAATAAATTGAATTAGAAGTTAAATTCTTGACTTTACTATGATTATTAAAAATTAAGGGGTATTAAGATAAACTTCTAAACATAAAGTACAATGCTGATTCCTATGAGGACAGTAGTAATATCTTCAAATTTGTGGCACATTATTAGTATGATTGCAGATGTATTAAGAAGAGTTTTGGAAAAAAAACTACATGTTTTTGAAACATTCTATGAAATAACTGATTATTGATGATATTCAATTACTTTTTTCCTTTTTGTTAATATATACTTAAATATTTGCTAAAAAGGTTGATTTCACCAAGATTTCAATTTGATGATGCATATAATATGAAGGGACTTCATGTGTAAAGAGAAAGAAGCATTATTCTCTTCTGTTATATTTGAATGAGTCTCAGCAAGAATAAATCAGATTACTGTCCTACTTGGAATCTGCAGAGTAAGGGATAAGAAAGCCATGGGAAAATGTGATTTTACACCTTTGTGGAAAGTAGACATCAAAGGTAAACTGCTCAACTGTAATACTATACTGCTTCACGTGACAGAATACTCTGCAGTGTCTACTTGTGCACACATGGGCAGGTAGGCTAACATACAAATAATTTACTTCATCTACCAAACATTCATTTTTCCTATTTTTACCTTTATTTCTCTCTTTTATTTAATGATCTTTTGTTGCATAGCCTCAATATTTAATGAGGCATTGTATATTTATATTTTTAAATTGAAAAGTAAAATAATGAAATTATTTACATATTCTGAAAATACTTAAAAATAATCAGATTTGTAGTATACATTAAATAAAAATTGAGGATCTGGAGAGATAGCTCATCAGTCAAGACCACTGGTTGCTTTTCTAGAGAGCCTGGATAAGATTTATAAACTGGCATGGTGGCTCACAACCAACTTTGACTCCTGTTTTAGGTGATCTGATGCCCTCTTACGGAGTCTGAGGGTATGAGTCATACAAACAGAAAGGCGTACACAGACTCAAATACATAAAGTTTTCTCTTGTTTCACTTCTTAAGAGACTATTTCTGAGAATACTATCTATTCACAAAATGTAAAAAATCAAGTTGTAATTTTGTTTAATTTACTAGTAATAAATACTCACTTTATACATACCAAGATATTTCACATCTTAAAGTTACTCAAAACTTGAAGATATTGACTTTCCTTTCAATAAGTTTCATGTACCAAGTAGTGAGACAATGAAATGTTAAGTGATGTCTCTCATTGCATTTTTTTTTAATTTGAGGAGGGAAACATGACTCATGTGCTTATATACAATTTTACACAGAATGATATATTTAAAGATATTAGTGTTTCCATACACTGCTGCATTAAGCCTTTCCAGAGTCAGGGGCCCTTCCTTCTCCTTGGACACCATTTGATACAGTGTAGGGAAATTCCAGAACAGGGAAGAGGGAAGGGGTGAATGGGGGAACAGGGGGAGGGAAGAGGGCTTACGGGACTTGTTGGGAGGGGGAGCCTGGAAAGGGGGAAATCATATGAAATGTAAATTAATATATCAAATAAAAAAAAGAAAAAAAAAGAAAAAAGATATTAGTGTTATATTCTTTCTCCTTAGCTAGAATTTATTCTAAGCAGGAACAAACCAAGCAGGCATCTGCTATTTCAGGTCCATCTCAAGTTTCCTTAACAGCTGTTCATTTGTCAGTTAATGAAATCATGGTCTTTGGACCTTCCCGTACATGGGGCATAAGGCTGATTTGTGTAATTTTTCTTTTGTGATGGTCCAATGAAACCCTCTTCAAAATTAAGAACCAGGGATTTTTGTTGGTATTTTAGAGTTAAAGGGACATTCCTGGCAATGGACAAAGAGGCACCTTGTTGTTGGAGGTATTCTTATATCAGACAAGGGCAAAGAAGATAGCAGTCCTTTGTTCATACACACTTGGTGCCTGGCTTGGTGGCCAAGGCTATTTTAACTCTAGGATACATAAAAATCAAGTCAAATCAAGTCTAGGTAGGGCAGTGTAACAACAAGAAGAAGACAGAGACCCAAATTTTTACCATGACATGCACTGGATGCAGGGAAAGAGGCCGAAAGACCTGTCCTCTGCCACACAGCACAGGTGAGCCATAGATACCAATTTTCTGCTATACAATATAGCATAGATAGAGGATGTCATCCAAGGCTCCACCAGCTAGCTCAAAGCTGGAGCTACCACAATGTGCTTGTCTGTGGTGGACAGATGGGAAAAAAAGAGATGTGGAAGCATTATAAAGAGAGACAGAAGTGGAAACTGGAGGGTGGGGAGGAGTGGCCTCGTTTAAATGTTCACCACTACCACTCCGTGAGCCAAGGTGTTGTCACAGCTAAAGGTGACACTGAGGGCCATGGTTGAGTTCATGACTATGTGCCAGCAGGTGTCAGTGTCATACATGTCTCATATGACCACTAGGGATCCCTTGGTTGAGGCAGCCTCCATGGGCCACATGGTTGTCCAGGGAATGTGCAGAATTAGCCCTGACCCTCTCTGGCTGGGGGACTCTGAAGAGCTGGTCATATGTCTCACTGGCAAAGGCACCTTGGCTGAGCAACACAGTGGAGCTGGCCCTAATGGCAAAGTCTTGGAGAGATGACCCTGCCTCCTGCTGGGGGTGGCATTGTGTGGCCTAGCTGAAGCAGTGCAGGAGAGCTCCCCTTGGTAGTGAGGATAAGGGGATGGGGGAAAGCTGACAGGCTGGCCAACTCAGCTACCACCAGGGCCAAATCCAGTTCTCTGAGTTGACCCTCCCCAATATATATCATCTTTGAATTTCTAGGGTGTATGAAAGGGCCAGTCCTGCTGATCCAGAGCTACAGGATCTCCATGACACAGGTCAACAGCAGGACAACCAGGAGGAATTTGTGTAAGGATCCAGTATTGATGGTGTAACATAAGCCAGAGACATTTAACCAGACCAAAGACTCATTGCAATGAACAGCTGCAAGTTAATATGTATAGACAGAGAAATATACTGTGACATACTACAGCTTCCATAGTGAAATGTTTTTCTATACTTTGCTTATTTTTTTCTTTTGATTTGTTTGTGTGTTTCTTTATTTTGGGGGCTGAGGTTGTCAGGGCAAGGAGTAGATATAAGTTGCTGACGTGCAACAAATCATACTCCACAGAGATTGCTCACCTTTCCTCTAAGAACCAAAAAGCCATAATAGAAAGAAGAGCACAGCTAGCCATCAGAGTCACCATCAAAACACCAAGCTATGCAGCAAAGAAAATGAATGGATAGTTTGTGTGCCTGTTTAAAGTGTGTTTAAATAAACCACACACACACACACACACACACACACACACACACACCTTCAAAAATAACGAAGTTAGTGGGAATAAATTAGTTGTAAGAAAGAAGATACAAATAGACCTGAGAGCAACTAGTTGCTGACATGCAAAACATTTGTATTGTATATTTAGAATCATTGAAAGCAAGACAAACACTCTATTATTTTCTTCCAAAAATACATATGCTGAAGATTATAGTTAGGATTACACGGCTTGCGAAGTAATCATTGCCAGTGTCCTAGATAATGTAGTCAGGTTGGCTTGTTCTTTGCATTCAAAAGTGCTGACTCTAGGTTTGGTAAATTCTACTATTAAAGTGTTCAGAAAATAAAACACCATGGCAGTGGTTATAGAAAGTCTCTGGAAGCTCTGAACCTCCAGGGACACAAAATCATATTCATCTGGAAATTGAGTAATAATGATCTTAATAGGCCTGGTCCAGAGAAAGCAGAAGTTGCATCCTTATGGAGTCATAAAGGCTGCTGTTACCATGATAACAAGTTTGAGTGCTGCTCCCGGGTGATACAAGTGACATTGTAATAATATCTGACACCCAGTCAGCTACTTACTTTTAGTTACTGAACACATTTGTTTCATATATTTCAAAAGTTTTAAAAATCATATTGCGGAATTATAAACATTTTATGATAAACTAGAAGATTTACATGGAAAATATTTCTGATAAAATTATAGGAATACATAGAAAAACATGTTAAAATTAAAGATTATGGAAATTATATAGATAAAATGATAGGGATAATGATAATTCTAAGTTGATGGAAGGTGGAATTATAAACATTTTCAGATAACATTGAAGATTTACATGGAAAATATTTCTGGTAAAATTCAAGAAATAGACAAGTTAAAATTGACTATTTCATGGAAAATTTTACATAAAAAATGATTGTTGTAAAAACTCTTTCTAAATTAATTGAAGGTGGAAATTAGAAACATTTGTGATAAAATCAAAGTTTTACATTGGAAACATTTCTGATAAAATGGAGGAAGTATATAGAAAGACATATTAAAATTGAAGATTATTATGAAAAATAATGCAGATAAAATGATAGACATAAAATAAATTACTAAATTATTAAAAGGGGAATTTCAAACAGTTTTCTGATAAAATTGAAGATTTAAATGCAAAATATTTTGTTAGTCTATGTCTTTTTATTGGGGAGTTGAGTTCATTGTTGTTAAGCGATATTAAGGAATAGTGATTGTTGCTTCCTGTTATTTTTGATATTATTTGTACATTTGTGTGGGTATCTTATTTTGGGTTTGTTGGAAGAAGATTAATTTCTCGCTTTTTCTAGGGTGTAGTTTCCCTCCTTGTGTTGGCATTTTCCATCAATTTCCTTTGTAGGGCTGGATTTGTGGACAAATATTGTGCAAATTTGGTTTTATCATGGAATATCTTGGTTTCTCCATTTTTGATGATTGAGAGTTTTGCTGGGTATAGTATCCTGGGATCTCATTTGTGTTCTCTTAGGATCTGTATGAGATCTGCACATGTGTAAATCTTCAAGTTTATTAGAAAATGTTTATGATTACACTTTTAATCTACTTAGGAATATTTTTATAGCAGCCTTATTTATAATAGCCAGAAGCTGGAAAGAACCCAGATGTCCCTCAACGAAGGAATGGATACATAAATATACAATGGAGAACTATTCAGCCATTAGAAACAATGAATTCATGAAATTCTTAGAGAAATGGATGGAGCTAGAGAGCATCATATTAAGTCAGGTAACCCAGTCTCAAAAGAATATCCATGGTATGCACTCACTGATAAGTGGATATTAGCCTAAAATCTTGGGACACCAAAGACACAATCCACATACCACATGATGTCTGACAAGAAGAAAGGTGTGGACACTGGTGCTGGAAAGGATCAAAGCATCAATGTAGGGGAATACCAGAACAGGGAAGTGGGAAGGGATGGATGGGGAAACAAGGGGAGTGAAAAGGGCATGTGGGACCTTTGGGGGGCGGGGAACCAGAAAAAGGGAAATGAAATGTAAATATAGAATATATCCAATAAAAATTATTTAAAAAAGGAAGTATTTTCCATGTAAATCTTTGATTCTATCATAAAATGTTTCTATCCCATATTTCAATTCATTTAGCAATGTTTTACATGTTTACCACTTTACTCCTTAATTTTTCATGAAAATTGACAATTTTAACATGTTTATCTGAAATATTTTCCATGCAAATCTTTAATTTTATCATAAAGTGTTTTTACTTCCCTTTACTTCCCTTTTCAATAAATAGAAAAAAAGAAAAAAGAAAAAAAAGAAAAAAATTATATTGAAAAGAAGTAAGTCTAGTACTTGTTACTCTGTCCTGGCCTAAAACAGGAAGAAATGAAGGACTTCGGATTCATCAATGAGATCCATTGTTAAACATTAGATTATAACTATCATCAATGTTTTTCTTCCATATGAATAAACATTCTCATTTGCCTTTTAATTTCTTCCTGCCAACAGATGTAGTCTACTTGTATTGGTTTAAATTTTGTCAACTTGACACAAAGTAAAGTCATTTGGTAACAGGATAGCTTGATTTATGGATTTCTTCCACCAGATTGCCTGTAAGCCTGTCAGTGAGGATATTTTATTGATTAATAATTGATGCCTGAGGGACAAAACTAGAATTGGTGGTGTCACCTTTTGGCAGGGATTCCTGAGTGGTATAAGAAAACAGGCTGAACAAGTCGAAGAGAAAGGAAGCCAGCAGACAGTACTCCTCCATGGCCTCTGCATCAGGTCCTGCCTCCAGCTTTTTTGCCTTGTTTCATCTTCTGCATTTGCTACCCTCGGTGATGAATTGTGAGGAAGAAAGTTCATCAAAATGAACTGTGTGTTCTCTACATTGCTTTTTTTTCAGTGTATTAACTCACTAATAAACTCTAATCAAGCCGCTAGTCTTAGCTTGTTTCATGTATAGACATAATGTCCAGGAATAAGTTCATGAGACTTGCTATAATCTGTTCATTGAAAGTACATCGTAGGCATGTTGAAAGGCCTCCTGGATGAGGTAAATAACTGCTACCTCCATTGACAGATAATCAACATCACCTAAATAAGAATTTACTAAACATGGCAAGCTCCAGGCCACTTTCAGGGCAAAACAGTTATAAATAAGCCTCAAAATAATTTTTAGAGATTCTATTGATATTTAACCTTATGACCAACAATACCTAATGATTTGAGGCTATATCTGTGTAGTGGTATCATTGCTAGGGTTTATATTATGATAAAACACATGACCAAAAGAAAGTTGGGTAAGAGAGAGTACATATGTCTTATCTATCTATCTATCTATCTATCTATCTATCTATCTATCTATCTATCTATTTTCTATACTCTTTGTTTACATTACAAACATTTTCCGTTTTCCGGTCCCCCCACCCCGAACCATATGTCCCATAAGCCCTCTTCACTCCACCCATTTCCCAATCATCTCCTCCCATTTCTCTGTCCTGGTACTCCCCTACAATGCTGGATCAAACCTTTCCAGGACCAGGGCCCTCTCCTTCCTTCTTCTTGGGAATCATTTGATATGCTAATTGTGTTTCTTCTATACAACAGATCATTATCCAGAGAAGTCAGGGCAGGAACACATCCGGAGGCAGAAATTGAAGGAGATACCGCAGGGGAGAAAACATACTATTTATTGGCATTCTACATAACTAGTTCAGCCTGTTTTCTGTATACAACCCAGGGCCGGCAACATCTATAATGATTTCAATTCTCCCATATCAATATTTATAGAGAAAAACCATGTAACTATATTGTCCATAGATCAATCTGCTGGGGCTCTTTTCTAAACTGAAGTTTCCTCTTTTAAAATGATTCTAGTGTATGTCAAGTTGACAAAAAGAAAGATCAAAAGAAACAAAGAAAGAAAATTACATCAGTTAATTTGACACATCAATGCATTACTATTAAACCATAACATTTCCTTTTTTATTTATTTCCAAGATTGTATATTAATGTCAATATCCCACATAGAACACATTCCAAGTTTACAAATTCCAATAATGTATAAAAATTCAATCACTTTAACACCTCCACACTCTTTCAAAGTTCAAACTTTCTCTAAAATTCCCAAAGACACTCTAAAATTCCAAAGCATTAAGAAAACATTTAAGTCTTCCTACAGTTTAGAGTGTCTTAACTGTGGGCATATGTAAAACCAAGTATAAATTATAATCTTCTAATTTCAAAAAGGAAGAGGCAGAACACAGTTACAATCATACCAAAACAAAACAAAAGTCTGATGGTGTAAAGTTTGTGTCAGGCTTCTGTGAGTCTCGACCTTCTTGTCTCCAAATGGCTTAAGTAGCTCCACCTCATTGGCTCTGCCATTTGCAACACACAAAATTTGTGTCATTTAGTGGTTATCCAGTGATACTGACATCTCCAAAAGGCTGGAGCCTCTACAACAACTGGGCTGCATCCTTAACCGTAACCTTTTCTGAACTTTCCTCAGGGATTCTTAGCTTGCTACATGTTGCCAAGACTCACCTTCTTTCAAAGACCCCTTCAATCTTGGAACATCTACTGAAGGCTGCACCTTTACCAGAGCCATTTTCTGTTCTCTTACAGTGCCAAGCTTCAGCTTTTCCCCATGACCCTTTCTTACTCATACCTTCAACAGTACTACCTTGAAAACTTACATATTACCCATTTTGGCTTTTAGCATAAATAACAGTTTTGGCCTCCTCTGGACTATAGATTCTGTGAGCTGACCCCAAGGAAACAATTTCCAGAAGATGTTGCCTTAGTAATGATGGTCTCTTCTTAGTTACTGCTGACTTTACAGTTCCTGCCAGCTAGTACTGGTTATCTCAGCAAAGCAGCAGTTTCGCATTAGTGGTTCTGGTCTCTTTTCAATTAGACATGATTACTTAGCCTCAGTCAATCAGAACCACAGATTCTTTTTCCACCTTTTTAAAAAATTAATTTATTTATTTTTTTTACACTCCATATTTTATTTCCCCATCCACCCTCTGACTGTTCCACATCCCATACCTCTTTCACAGCCCCCGTCTCCACAAGAGCCACAGATTCTTAATTCACAATATTGATGCCCTTATAAAGTACTTAAGGGAATCTGATACTTGGCTGTGAAACTTCCCAAAAAAGGCTCTGTTGTCCACACAGCTCTCATCATTGTACCTGATGTTCTCATAAGAACTTGTCAAGCTCTAAACAGTCAGTGGTTTTTCTAGCCCAATAATCCAAAGTCTTTCCATAATCCTCTCAAAAAAATGTGATCCGATCTATTAAATAATATCCCATGACTCTTGTACTAATTTCTGTGTTAATTTTATTACTTTGATAAAGACTATCACAAAGAACTTGTGGAGAAAATAATCATTTGGTTTTCTGGTTACAATATGTCATGGAGTAAGCAAGGCAAAAACTTGATATGAATCTAGAGGAATGAATTAGAGCAGAGACCATGGAGAAGTGAACCTGGCTTGCTCTTCATGGCTTGTTCAGTCTACTTTCTTACACAACTCAGCACGAGCTTCTTAGGGGTGATCCAGTGAGCTGATTCCTCCCACTTAATCACTAACCAAGAAAATGTCCTATGTGATTTTTATAAAACTGAACATTGTAGATGAATTGTCCCAGTTGAAATTCCAAAATGACTCTAACTTATGGCAAGTAGACAAAACAACCTAACCAGGGCAAGTTGTTCTGCAGGCTGAAGTCACCAAGTAAAACAGACAACTAAAATAACCAGTTTATCTTAACTAATAAACTAATTATTTTTAAATATTAATTTGTTAACCAGAAATTGATATTTGTCTATTGTCTTTTGGTGAAAGGCCAAGCCTAGTTAAGTAGCTAGAATTTTCTAAGCTAAGAGCACATTCATAAGGATCTTACTGAACTACAGGAGACCCATGTCTGAATGAATATGAGGCAAGGCCTAGATGAAGGTGAAACATTCTCACAGTTGAGAGACATTACTTCCCATATGATAGAACTGCTGTGGGATGAAGAGTTTAGGATGGCTCCAATATAGAAGCCTACTGGGGCAGATGTTATTGTCCATGACTAATACCAGGATAGAAATATCGTGTTGTGGTTGTATTGTTTATAAATAAAAGCTAGCATTTTTTTTAAAAGCTAGCATTTTGATCAGCTTTAAAGCTCAACAAAACAATTTTAAAAGGGAATGAAATAGGTGTAAGAAAATTACCATGGCATGTCAGGAATTTAATTGTATTCTAAAAAAAATCATATTTAAAGAAAAAGTATAAATTTACCAAATGTATAATGAATAGCATACAACCAGAAGTTTCTATACATAGGAATCCAGAGGAAAATATAGTCTATAAGTGAGATAAAATGAAAGAGAAGTAAACACACATGTCTACAAATTATGAAATGTTAGAATTAGCAATGATTTTAGAAGACACAGACAAACAGGAAAGGTAATATTTCATACAAACATTTTAACAATTGTCTTTACACAATGTTTTCAAGAGGCAGCATATTCAAAAATACTGTACATGCAACAGAGAACCCAGAAACTTTAGGTTAACAAAAAAAAGACTTACTCATCCAAGCCATAAAAACATAGTGTGGATAGAGATGAATAACAAAGTTAAACTTTAGCAAATATTTGAATCAAGTATATTATCAATCTTATAAAATAGTTTAAGAAATCATTCCTGATTTGCCTAATTATAACATAAGTCCAATACTGAAATATGACAAGACTGTGTCAAGATAACTAAGGTGCATTTTAATCATGTGCAAAGAAGCTATTCTAGAATATTAGCAACTAAACTAGGATTGGTGCAGACATTTCTAGTCCTGATTTCCAGTTTCTTGAGACTGAGATGATTAAAAGTATAAGACCAGCCTGGAAAAAATATAAATTTTTAGGAAAGCACACCAGAGATATAAAAATGTGACTGCTTCTTATGCAAGTTGTGGTTTTGTATCTTTCAGGCTATGTTCACAATTTTAAAATCAACCAATGCATTTATTATGTTAATAAAGTAATGGAAAAATGTTTAAATTAGCCTCAAATATTACAGAAAGGGGCATGTATCTATTAATTATTCTTTGTTTAACAATTCATCAGACTATAATAAAAGAATTTCCTCATCTAAATCAGAGGAAATGTCAGAGCCTTGGAGATACTGTAACAAAATGGTATGCATGTGTCTAAAATAATCAAAATGAGATTGCCCAACAATTCTGGCACTGTAACTTCAGATGAAGTTGTAATTGTTCTGCCTTTCTTGCTACATATAAGGCATTCTATCATTTTCTGTAAATTTCTGGTGGTTTGAAGGATTTGTTAGATTATTCCCATGTCCTGAAACTGTCTATATCCAGTCTGGCCTTGCTTCCACATAGCCTTCTTCCTAAGCATGTCTGTTTTCATGACGCTGTATCCTATAGGAAGGTTAGAGATGCTATATATGGGGCCAGCCACATCATATGACTTCAGATTAAATATTTAAGCTCTAGCGACTCTATTTCCACGTTAAAGTATACTCTATGATACTCAGACTTAGGTCTTTAGTATACATATTTTGCAACATCTTAAAAGAATCTGAAAAGTCTATACCTCACATGCTATTATCAATGGAGTAATATACACTCTCCATCTGATAAGGAACAAGATAAGACTGTGGGCCTACTTACTGCAAGGAAAAAGAGAATCATCTCATTTGATGACATAGACTACTAGAATATGGTAATTGCACTAAAGTATAAAGATCATTATTATAACTTTGGAAGAAAAATAACATATAAGGTCCAGTAAAAGGGGTTCAAAGGCTGTCAGGAGTCAAAATAAAGCTAAAAAGGGGTGTCATGTATGATAGGCAGAGACAACAGACAGAACAACAGAGTGGGAATATTAAATACTTCAATATAAATCTGCCATCATTGTAAATATTCATCTCTTTCACATTGAAAGGGCCTGTGACTCCCTGGCTCTTTCTATTTTTCCATTTTGAACATGATTCAAATGTTTCATCTCTGTCTCTTGCTCCCAACGTAATTTGTTGCTGTGCCCCAGGCCCCTAACTTAGCAGCTGACTGAAATCTGCAAAAATGTGAGTCCACATAAATATTCTCTTTCTACAAGTTCCTTGTCATAGCTATCAGAGCGGTGGACAAGACAGGACTTGCTAGGTTAGCTCAGGGGCTCCAAATCTATTAATATTTTCCTTTTCTATGTTGGATATTCAGACATTTCTATAATTGCTTTGTAAATTTTAGAGAAAAACATTGTCAGTATCTATATAAAGAATTCAGCATTAATTATTGTTATTGTGGTAAGTTTAGTCTAGTATCTAAGGTAATTAATATTAAATCTTTATGCTATGAATGTCATGTTTCTTTTTTCTTTCAGGTTTCCCAAACGGTTCTTGGAAACTTAACAAGAGATATGAAAATCTGTATTGATTTTTCAATAAAATTTTGTCCTTTTTTTCTTTAAAGTTATAACCTAACGGTAATTAATCTTAACTATCAGATTTGTCTGATACTTGTAGCATGAGCTAGACAGTTAGATCTTCTAACTCTTATTTTGAATCCATGACTAAAACTATTGGAAGCCAGACTTACAACTGTGGAGAACAAAATAAACATTGCATCTGAGGATGACCTTATCTGACATCAACAAGATAGGAGGGAGGCTTAATGCCCCAGCAGATGGGGATGCTAGTGGGGTGATGTGGGAGTGGGTGAATGGGTAGAGGGGCAGCCTCATAGAGGCAAAGGGGAAGGGGTATGGAATGAAGGGGTTTGTGGGGAGGAAAGCAGGAAGGGGATATCATTTGAAAGATATGTTTACCAATCCTACATTAGATAGAGGACTAATCCAAAATATACAAATAACTCAAGAAGTTAGACACTAGAAAATCAAATAAACCCATTAAAACAGGTGGTATGAGCTAAACAACAATTTCTCTAATGAATATCAATGCAATAATGCACAAAATTCTTTCCAACCGAATCCAAGAACATATCAAAACAATCATTCTCTATGGTCAAGTAGGCTTCTTTCCAGGGATTCAAGGATGGTTCAATATACAGAAATCCATCAATGCAATCCACTACATAAACAAACTTAAAGAAAAAAACCACATGGTCATTTCATTAGTTGCTGAAAAGGCATTTGACAAAATTCAGCATCCTTTCATGCTAAAAGTCTTGGAAAGAGCAGGAATTCAAGGCCCATACCTAAACATAGTAAAAGCAGTATACACCAAACCGGTAGCCAACATCAAACTAAATGGAGAGAAACTTGAAGCAATCACAGTAAAATCAGGGACTAGAAAAGGCTGCCCCCTATCTCCATATCTTTTCTTTCTTTTTTTTAAATTTTTTTATTGGATATATTCTATATTTACATTTCATTTCTCTTTTTCTGGTTTCCTGCCCCCAAAGGTCCCACATGAGCTTTTCACTCCCCCTGTTCACCCATCCACCTCTTCCCACTTCCCTGTTCTGGTAGTCCCCTACACTGATGCTTTGATCCTTTCCAGCACCAGTGTCCTTTCCTTTCTCCTTTTTAGACATCATTTGGTATGTGGATTATGTCTTTGGTATCCCATGATTCTAGGCTAATATCCACTTATCAGTGAGTGCATACCATGGGTATTCTTCTGAGACTGAGTTAAGTCACTTAGTATGATGCTCTTCAGCTCCATCCATTTCTCTAAGAGTTTCATGAATTCATTGTTTCTAATGGCTGAATAGTACTCCATTGTGTATATATACCACATTTTTTTGTATCCATTCCTTCACTGAGGGACATCTGGGTTCTTTCCAGCATCTGGCTATTACAAATAAGGCTGCTATGAACATAGTGGAGCATGTATCCTTAGGGAAATGCCAATCAAAATAACCCTGAGATTTCACCTCACACCAGTCAGAATGGCTAAGATTAAAAACTCAAGGGACGACAGGTGCTGGCAAAGATGTGGAGAAAAAGGAACACTCCTACACTGTTGGTGGGATTGCAAGATGGTACAACTGCTCTGGAAATCAGTCTGGCGGGTTCTCAGAAAATAGGGCATGACACTTCCAGAGGACCCTGTCATACCACTCCTGGGCATATACTCAGAGGATTCCCCTGCATACAATAAAGACACATGCTCCATTCTGTTCATAGCAGCCTTGTTTGTTTATAATAGCCAGAAATTGGAAGGAGCCCAGATATCCCTCAAAGGAGGAATGGATACAGAAAATGTGGTATATTTATACAATGGAATACTACTCAGCAATTAAAAATAATGAATTCATGCAATTTGTAGGCAAATGGTTGGATCTGGAAAATATCATCCTAAGTGAGTTAACGCAATCACAAAAGAATACACATGAAATGCAATCACTGATAAGTGGATATTAATGAGCCCAGAAGCTCTGAATACTCAAGGCACAATTAGCAAATCAAAAGATTCCCAAGAAGAAGGAAGGAAAGGACCCTGGTCTTGAAAAAACTGGATCCAGTTTTGTAGGAGCGTATCAGAACAGAGAAATGGGGGGGTGATTGGGGAATGGGCAGAGGGAAGAGGACTTATGGGACATATGGTGAGGGGGGAACTGGAAAAGAGGAAAGCCTTTGGAATGTAAACAAAAAATATAGAAAATTAAAAAAAGAATTTATAAAAAAAATTCAGCCTTGAGAACACACACACACACACACACACACACACACACACACACACACGGTTTGCATAACATTTGCTTTAATAGCATCTCTGGAAGACAAAAAGAGGCATTTCACGTTGTCTCCATATCTTTTCACTATAGTACTTGAAGTTCTAGCTAGTGCAATTAGACAACATAAGGAGGTCAAAGGGATAAAATTGGAAAGGACTAAGTCAAAAGATCACTATTCACAGATTATATTCTAGTATACTTTAGTGACCCAAAATACTCCACCAGAGAACACCTACAGCTGATAAACAACTTCAACAAAATGCCTGGTTATAAAATCAACTCAAGCAAATCAGTAGCCTTCCTATACTCAAAGCATAAGCAGGCTGAGAAAGAAATTAGAGAAATGAGACTTTTCCCAAGAGCCACAAATAATATAAAGTATCTTGGTGTAAGTCTTACCAAACAAGTGAAAGATCTGTATGACAAGAACTTCAGGTCTCTGAAGAAGGAAATTGAAGAAGACCTCAGAAAATGGAAAAATATTTCATGCTTGTGGATTGGCAGGATTAATATAGTTAAAATGGCCATCTTTTCAAAAGCAATATTCTCATTCAATGCAATCCCCACCAAAATCCCAACTCAGTTCTTCATAGAGTTAGAAAGAGCAATTCTCAAATTCATCTGGAATAACAAAAAAACCCAGGACAGCTAAAACTACTCTCAACAGTAAAAGAATTCTGTGGGAATCAGTATCCCGGACTCAAGCAGTACTACAGAGCAGTAGTGTTAAAAACTGCATGGTATTGGTACAGTGACAAGCAGGTAGATCAATGGAATAGAATTGAAGACCCAGAAATGAACTCACACATCTATGGTCACTTGATCTTCGACAAAGGTGCTAAAAACATCCACTGGGAAAAAGATAGCCTTTTCAACAAATGGTGCTGGTTCAACTGGAGGTCAGCATGCAGAAAAATGTTAATTGATCCATTCTTGTTTCCTTGTACTAAGCTCAAATCCAAGTGGATCAAGGACCTCCACATAAAACCAGACACACTGAAACTAATAGAAAAACAACTGGGGAAGACCCTTGAGGACATGGGAACAGGGAGAAAGTTCCTGAACAGTACACCAATAGCTTATGCTCTAAGATCAAGAATTGACAAATGGGACCTCATAAAATTCCAAAGTATCTGTAAGACAAAGGACACTGTCAAAAGGTTAAAATGGAGCCGGGTGTGGTGGCGCACGCCTTTAATCCCAGCACTTGGGAGGCAGAGGCAGGCGGATTTCTGAGTTCGAGGCCAGCCTGGTCTACAGAGTGAGTTCCAGGACAGCCAGGGCTACACAGAGAAACCCTGTCTCGAAAAATCAAAAAACAAAACAAAACAAAACAAAACAAAACAAAAAGGTTAAAATGGCAACCAACAAATTGGGAAAAGATCTTCACCAATCCTAAGTCTGACAGAGGCCTAATATCCAATATATACAAAGAACTCAAGAAGGTAGACTCCAGAGAGCCAAATAACCCTATTAAAAATGAGGTACAGAGCTAAACAAAAAAATTTTCACCTGAAGAATTTCAAATCGCTGAGAAGCACCTTAAGAAATGTTCAACATCATTAATCATTAGCGAAATGCAAATCAAAACAACCCTGAGATTTCACCTCATACCAGTCAGAATGGCTAAGGTCAAAAACTCGGGAGACAGCAGATGTTGGCAAGGATGTGGAGAAAGAGGAACACTCCTCCATTGCTGGTGGGATTGCAAGCTGGTACAACTACTCTGGAAATCAGTCTGGCAGTTCCTCAGAAAATTGGGCATGATACTTCAGGAGGATCCTGTTATATCACTCCTGGGCATATACCCACAGGATTCTCTGGCATGCAATAAGGACACATGCTCCACTATGTTCATAGCAACCTTATTTATAATAGCCAGAAACTGGAAAGAACCCAGATGTCCCTCTATGGAGGACCTGATACAGAAAATGTGGTATATTTACACAATGGAATACTACTCAGCAATTAAAAACAATGAATTCATGAAATTTTTAGGCAAATGGTAGGAACCGGAATATATCATCCTAAGTGAGGTAACCCAGTCTCAAAAGAATACACATGGAATGCAGTCACTGATAAGTGGATATTAATTAATCCATAAGCTCAGAATACTTAAGACACAATTAACATATCAAGTGATTCTCAAGAAGAAGGAAGGAGAGGGCCCTGGTCCTGGAAAGGCTTGATTCAGCCTTGTAGGAGAGTACCAGGATAGAGAAATGGGAGGGGGATGATTGGGGAATGGGCAGAGGGAAGAGGGCTTATGGGACTTATGGGGAGGGGGGAACCAGGAAAGGGGAAAGCATTTGGAATGTAAACAAAGAATATAAAAAAAAAATACTTTCAACTGAGGAATATCAATTGGTTAAGAAGCACCTAAAAAATTGTTCAACATCCTTAGTCATCAGGGAAATACAAGTCATAACAAGCCTGAGATTTCATGTCACAGCAGTCAAAATAGCTAAGATAAAAAACTCAGGCACCAGCAGGTGCTGGCAATGATACGGAGAAAGAGGAATACTCCTCCATTTTTGATGGGATTGCAAGCTTGCACAACCACTGTGGAAATCAGTCTGGTCGCTCTTCAGTAAATTGGACATAGTATCACCTGAGGACCCAAAAGATGCTCCAACATATAACAAGGACACATGCTCCACTATGTTCATGGTAGTCTTATTTATAATAGCCAGGAGCTAGAAAGAACCCAGATGTCCTTCAATAGAGGAATGGATAGAGAAAACATGGTACATTTACACAATGGAGTACTATTCAGCTACTAAAAACAATGAGTTCATGAAAACAATGAGGCAAATGGGTGGAACTAGAAAATATCTTGAGTGAGGCAAACTAATCACAAAAGAACACTCATGGTATGCACTCACTGATAAGTGGATATTAGCCCAGAAACTCAGAATATGCAAGATACAATTCACAGACCACATGAAGCTCAAAAAGAAGGAAGATTAAAGAGTGGGTGCTTTGGTCCTTCTTAGAAAGGGGAACAAAATACTCATGGGGGAAATCACGGAGACAAAGTATAGAGACTGAAGGAAAGGCCATCCAGAGAATGCTCCAAATGGGGTCCATCCTGTATACAGACACCAAACCCAGGCACTATTGTGGAGGCTAAGAATTGCTTTCTGAAAGGAGCCTGACATAGCTGCATCTTGAGAGGTTCTACCAGAGCCTGGCAAATACAGAGTTAGATGCTTGCAGCCAACTAATGGACTGAGCACTGAATCCCCAGTGGAAGAGTTAGAGAAAGGACTGAAGTAGTTGAAGGGGTTTGAAACCCCAAAAGAAGAACAACACTATCAATCAACCAGACCCCTGCTCCCCAGAGCTCCCAGTGACTAAGCCACAAACCATAGTACACATGAAGGGACCCAGGCTTCTAGGTGCATATGTAGCAGAGGATGGTCTTGTCAGACATCTATAGGGAGTAGTAGCCCTTCTTCCTATGAAGGATGTTCCCGTGTAGAAGACTTTGAGGGCAGGGATGTGGAAATAACATTTGAAATGTAAATAAAGAAAATATCCATTTTATTTATTTATTTATTTATTTATTTATTTATTATTTTCTATATTCTTTGTTTACATTTCAAATGATTTCACCTTTCCCAGTTCTCCTCTCCCTATAAGTCCTATAAGCCCTCTTCCCTCTGCCCATTCCCCAATCAACCCCCTCCTACTTCTCTGTCCTGGTAATCCCCTACATAACTGCATCAAGCCTTTCCAGGACCAGGGCCCTCTCCTTCCTTCTTCTTGGGAATGATTTGATATGTAAATTGTGTCTTGGGTATTTAGAGTTTCTGGGCTAATATCCACTTATTAGTGATTGCATTTCATGCATATTCTTTTGTGATTGAGTTACCTCACTTAGAATATTTTCCAGTTCCAAACATTTGCCTAAGAATTTCATGAATTCATCCTTTTAATTGCTGAGTAGTATTCCATTGTGTAAATATGCCATATTTTCTGTACCCATTCCTCCATTGAGGGACATTAGCTGGGATGCAAATACCCCAAGCAGGAGCCTTTGGGGTTATCTAGCATTCAAACTAAGACTTCAAGGAAATAAAAATCTATTTTAAAATCTGTCTTGTTCGGTAGATGTCAGAACAAGCACATAAAGAGAATATAGATGGGTCGATACAGTAATGGTATTTATTGTAGTGGGTAGGAGACATAGGTGGATAGCACTGCTGGTCACTTCCTTCCTCTGGAAGCTTGTGTGGTGCATTCTAGCACATGAAAACCCATGCTTAGGGAGGAGGCACTTGGTCACTTCCAGCTTCTAAAGGGCATCACATCATCAACAAGGGGTCTTGCCTTCCAAGCAAGCTAGGGCATTACCAATAGGTTGCCTGTTTACACATCCATAACCAACAACTCAAAGTACGGTGCCACATGTTTGATATTGAGACTGTTCATATGCTCTTTGTCTTTTGGAGAGAGCACTGTCATCCTAGAGAGAAATTTTTATTTAAATTATGCATGTATATTTATAACAGACATAAGTGCATTATGGATTTTGAAATAGCTAATGGTATAATTTCTTTTGACTTTTTCAGATATTCTTATGGTAATTTTACTCTTCTTTCTCTCTCTCCCTCTTTCTTGATTATCTTTCCTCTTCCATAATTATACCCCTGTCTCTCCAAATTTCCCCATTAGACCACTCTCTGTAACTCCTGAATCCTCCACCACAGCATTGGTTCCTTTTACTATGTGGTTTCTATAGTTACTCCAAGATATTTACTTATATCTAAAAGTTGGGGTTGGAAGCTTTAGATGAGGAAGAATACACCACATTTGTCTTTTTGGGTCTGGGTTACCTCACCTTTCTAGTTTTATTATTTACCTGCAAAGTACATGGCTTCCTTTCTTTTTATTACAATTATTCCTATACATTTTACTTTCTTTGAGAATACTGTGAATTAGAGTGTATCCATGATTTATTTCTCAGCATTTTATTGTTGATTTATAGAAAAGATTTTGATTTGTGCAAGCTGATTTTGTTTCTTATCACATTATTAAATACACCTATCTATTTTTGAAGTGTTCAGATATAATTTTGGAAATCACTAATGTATATACTATCATGCCATCTGCAAATAAGTATAGTTTGACTTTCTTTTTCTATTTGGATTTCTTTAGTTTCTTTCTCTGGTCCTATTACTCTAGCTAATGTTTCAAGCACAAAATTTAAAAGGAAGACAATATGATAGACATTCATCTCTCATCCTGGACTTGAGTAGGATTGCTTAAAAATTTCTCTATTTAGGATTATGTTGACCTGCTCCTTGGTAATAACCTTATAAGCTCTATTAGAAGAGAAACAACCAGAATTCCTATCAGCTGACACCTATTTTCCCCTGCAATGACTATCGTGGAAGTATATCTTCAGGGGTGCAGTAGTGGCATGCATATCTTGTGGGTAACTAACAGCTCCCAATTGGCCTGAAGACATATTCAACTGTAGGGAAAACATGAGCTCTATAAAACGTTAGAGACACATGAGGAATACTGAAGTCAGGAGAAAGAATCTTCCCCATAGACATAGTATATTGGCTCTATAATGCTAAATGGTTACTCCTGTAAGCTTACATACAAGCAACATTACATAGATTAGGAATAAATAAGTATATACATATACACACAAGAATGTAACAACAATTACTGAAAAAGAGGCCAATAATTTGAAAATGTCAAAGATTTATATAAGAGAGTGTTTCAGGGGAGGAAAAGGATAATTGAAAGAAAAAGAATGGAAGGAAGGATGGAAGGGGGAAGGAAGGAAGAAAGGAAGGAAAGAAGGAAGGCTTAAAAGACATAATGTATTGCAGGATATTGATCACACTACAAACCCTGAGATTGTATACAGGGGAAAAAAAGAACAGTTTCTCACTGTGGCATGGCCCAGCCTTAGCACAAACCTGTAATCTAAAAGCCTTCTGTTTATTGTAAATAAGATTAAATAAAGTCAGCCATAAGTTAGGAGGCACTCCCAGCTGACAGGGAGTGAACATAAAAAAATAACATGGAGAGTAAGAGAAACAGATAGAGAAATTCATAGAAAGTAGAAGGGAGGGACAGTATGCAGAAACAAAAGGAACTCTTTCCTTCTGGGATGTCTGTTGGGAAGGAAGCTCAGCTGACTGCTTTCCCTGCCTCTCTGAGCTAGGGGCTTTCACACTACCATATCTAGCTCCCTAGTCTTCATTTGTTAAAATTGAATGGTTGAGATATTGTATTTTTTAAAACAACAACGTTCATGTATTTTATATTATGCTATCTAAAATATCCAAAGTCAACAGCACAAAACTGAAATCAAAACCATTTATTTTAAAAAATAAAATATTAATCTTTACTAAATACATTTTGGATCATTGATCATGAAGGAAAGGGGACAAACAGTAGATCTTGGTTGCCTAACCCTGTATTCAGAGGAAAGCACCACTTCAGTAGTGCTCATTGCCTGGTTCTTGGTAGTTGCTCTGAGTCCTTTGATGTTCTGCCTGATTAGAATATTCTGCTGAACCAGCAATTGGACCATGTTCTAAGTATGGTATTGTTCTTTTGGAAAAGTGGGTTTGAATGGTTGAAATTCATCCTGAGTACTGTGTGTCTATGTGATTGGGACCACATAAAAATCTGGACACCAAGACCTGATCAGATGGATCATGTTGGACAAAATGCTTGAATGTGTTATACACGGTGTTCTTGGTAAAGTCATAGAGAAATGTGCAGCTATGGTAGACACCAATAGAAACTTGTAATGATCCATCAGGACTTAATCACATCTATTTCCCCTTGTTGATTTTAGTTTGTTCCTCTTTCCTGGGATAAACCAGTTTACAAACCAGGCGAATTCTTTCCAATATTGAGCCTGAGAATAATATTATTGTTTGTTTATATGTTGCTGTTTTCTTCTTTACAATTTTGCTAAGACAGGACAGCCAACAGAGCCTTTGAATATCTTCTATATAATAAATCAAAGAATGATTCAAGATCATATATAGAATATAAATAACAATTATAATAGAATCACTAGACAAACTGTAGTAATTTGAATACCAAAATGAGCAATCACTACAAAAATCAGTTATAATTCACCAACTAGAGTTGAAGTCCATCAACACAATGAGAAATAATAAATATAGAAATATATAAATAATTAAGGGGACACTCTTTCAAGAATAAATGGTCGACAGATTTTTAGCAAGTTTAGGAAAATCTCCTATGTGTAATCTGAACAAAAGAATCCATAGAAGCCTTTTTGTAAGACTAGCAATTGAACAATGAACTTTGCCCTAGGCAAGATTTTATCCCTGAGCTACATAGCCATTTCTTTAAGCATTTAAATTTTTAAAAGAGCCTCCTTAAATTTCTTAGGATGGCCAAAAATTCACAAAGAAACTAAGGCTTGTAACTACTAGGACTGCCTTTGTTGCTGTCTTTCTGCCTTAGCCTCTTGGGTAGCTGTGATTGATTACAGGTGAGTCCCACTGAAGTGTCTTCACACAATTTTCTATTTTGTCTAGAAAGAAAAGTAGTAAATTTTCCTAGTATCCACCTCACATGTAGTATAGAGTAGGCCGAATTCCCCGAGGTAGATGCAGCAATAACAGTCATTCCATATGGGTTTCTTACAGAAAGCCCTTGGTGTTAACAAGTTTAGGTTGCACTATTTGACTATATTTGTAATACAAAAATAGAAAAATGGTATGATATAATGTCTGAAGTCAAAAACAGTAGGGAAATGGTAGGGTGAAAAGGCCATAAAATAAAATAAAATAAAATAAAATAAAATAAAATGTGACTGAGAAGTCCTTTGATAGTTTCCAGTTCATATATATATATGCACACACACACACACACACACACACACACACACACATACACATATATACGTACATATGTATATATATATACGTGTATATATATATACACGTGTATATGTATATATACACGTGTATATATATATATATGTTTATTTATTTCATTTATTCACTTTATATTCTTATCACTGTTCCCACTCTATGTCCCTCTCTCCCAGAGTTCATTTCACCATTTCCCCTCCTCTTCTCCTTTGAGAGGGTGGAGAACCTTCCTGGTTATCCCTCCACCATAACATATCAAGGCTTTGTGAGGTTAAATACAACATCTCCCACTGAGGCCAGACAAGGGATCCTAGCTAGATAACCATATTCCACAGACAGAAAACAGCTTGAGGGATAGCCTCTGTTCCAGTTGTCCAGTTGTTTTGGACCCACATGAAGATAACTCAGCAACAGGGTAGAGTCTTTCAAAGGAATGCCATGCTAGAATCCTGTCTGCAAGCAGAGCAGAGTATCATGAATAGTGCCAGGGATTGGTGTTTCTCCATAGGGCAGGTCTCTAGTTGGGGGAGTTACTGCTTGGCCAATCACACAGTCTCTGCTCAACTCCCATCCCTGCAATTCCTGAAGAAAGGTAAATTTTGGGGTGAAAGTTTTGTGGGTGAGTTGGTATTCCCATTGCTCCTCTGGGGTTCCTCTCTGACAACAGGAGGTATATAATTCAGGTTCTATCCCCATTACTGCGATTCTCAGGAAAGGCCATATAACCCTATTGATTATTGTTAGGCTCCTCTATCCCAGGTCTCTAGCACATCTTCAAGATGCCCCTATAATCTCTGCCATTTGCAGATTTCCATTCATTCTCATGTCTACTTGACCATCTCTCCTGTCTCTCACCACACCTGATCCTGAACCTCCCGATTCCCCTCCACATTCTCTTTTCCCACCCAGTTCCCTCCCTCTATTTACCTCCTATGAGCATTTTAATTCCTCATTACATAGCTAAATATACAACAGAGGAATCTCAGATGGCCAAGAGCACTTAAAGAAATGTAAATATACAAAGGCATTAGCCATCAGAAAAATGCAAATCAAAATGACTCTGAGTTTATATCTTACACCTGTCAAAATGGCTAAGATCAAAACTCAAGTGATAGAACATGCTGATGAGGATGGTGAGCAAGGCAGACCTGCCTCCATTGCTGATGGGAGAGCAAACCTGTACAACTACTTTGGAAATCCATTTGGCAATTTCTCAGAAACTGGGAATAGTTTTAACTCAGGACCCAGCTATACCACTTTTGTGCATATACCCGAAGATGCTCACCATGGCACAAAGACACTTGCTCAACTGTGTTCACAGCAGCTTTAGTCACAATATCCAAAAATTGGAAACAACATACATAATCCTCAACTAAAGAATGAATAAAGACAATGTGGTACATCTACACAATGGAATACTATTCAGCTATTAAAAACAAAGACCTCATAAATTTTGCAGGCAAAGAGATGGAACTTCATAATATCAACCTGAGTTAGGTAAACCAGACCCCAAAGGAAATGCATGGTATGTACTCAATTCTAAGTGGATATTAGCCATAAAATACAGGATACCCATGCTACACTCCATAGAATAAACTAAACAATGAGGAAGATCCAAGATGGGGTTATAGTTTCTTTAATGGCAGGCCTCTGGCAGCTGTTCTGGCTTGCCTTAACACTGAGTTTGAATATGTGAAAGTACTAGGTACTAGTACCAGACACCATAGCTTAAAGAAACCAGTTATAACTCACCTACCCCATAGCTCTTTCTCTGAGAACAAGTGTTGAAAGCTCTGCTTGGGTTTTATACTTTTTTTCATTTTTAATATTAATAAGTATATTTTTATTGCTGTTCTCCATATAACAACTTTTACTTCTTCCCCATCCTTGAACCAGCTGTTTCCTCAACTCAATTTTAAAACAACCTAGAGCCACATAGTTGAGAAATGTTCAGTCCATTTTTTCTTTCTTTCTTTGGGGTCGTCACATGGGCCTAGGCTGTACTCCAGCTCACGATGCTCCCATCTCAGCTTCTTGAGTCACTTGCATGTGTATGCCATCATGCCTGACTCAGACTCTGAGGATGCTGAAATCATTCTCAGTCATCCAAGTAAACATAAAATATCTCTCCTAGGTCAGGAGAGTAGGAAATACTGCATCTCCTTTGCGTTTGCTCCCTGACATGAGTTTTTTTTTTTAAATATTGATAACTATATTTTTATTGCTTTTCTCCATATAACAACTCTCTCCTGTCTTAGTCATCCTTGTTGTAACTGAAAATAGATTATTTTTCGTAAAATGCATTTTGATTAAATTTCTCTTCCCTAATTCCCCCAAAATCCTCTCTATGCACCCAAATCCACATCCTTTCTTGTTCTCTCTGTCTCTCACTATCTATCTCTCTTCATAAAACAGGCATTTAAAAATGGAAAAGAAGATTAAAATAAAATAACATACAAATAAATTAACTTGAATAGAACAAAGCAAAAAATGAGTAGAGAAAAAGAACCAAAGAAAAAGCATAAGAGACCTATACAGACACAAGAGACAAATACATTTGCAGACAAAGAAATACCATGAGGATACCAAATCAGAAACTGTACTATACAAACTAAAGTCCTATTGGATTAAAATAAGATCACCAGACAAAGCATTAGGATGACTCATCTGTCCAGGTTTTATAAAGAAGCCCGGTTTTTCCTGAAGGCCTTGCTATACTATATCTGTGTTTATTATCAAATGCTTTCTTTCCACTAGAGCTTAACTAAGAGTTCTGGAACATTCCTCCCAACATACCTCACTCCTAAAGGGTAATTATGCATCAGATTCTCCAAAGAACCAGCTTGTAGTGCCCCTTTCCTAGCTTCTAGAGGTACCAGATGACAGCTGCCTTATTTCTTTACTTACATTTACTTCCACGAAAAGCAATAGATTTTAAGGGACTATAATATGATGGAATAGAAAGAGAGAGGGAGGCAGAGAGAGGGCTGCAAAACTATTACATGATTCAATAGTTAGGAAGATACAGCATATAAGAAAAAAGCTATGACGATAAATAGAGATGCAACGTGGTTACTAGCTCTCTGTATTGTTGTCAGAGGCTTACCTTTTACTGTTCCAGCTCATGTCACAATGCATGAAAATTTAGAGGCTTCAACATTGCTATTCAGTCCTATTCTCCGCGCAGTAGTGCAAGCAATTCCTTGGATGACAGTTTACATGATAAGTTGTAACTCATATTTACTGCTTCATACCTTCCAATGAAATAATTCAATATTTTGATATTATTGATTTTATTTTGTAAATCTCATATACTCTAATGCAGTTATATCATTTCTCTTGCTTACTCCTCCTTCTAATGCCTCCTATATCTCTTCCCACTCTTCTCAAATTGATGTTTTCTTTCTTCTTTAATGTTATTTTTTACTGTTTTTACATACACACAAATAAATAAATATATAAATTAGGAAGTACATCCCTAGAAAACAATGAATGATTCTCTCTATATCTTTGTCCTGTTCTCTCTCTCTCTCTCTCTCTCTCTCTCTCTCTCTCTATCTCTCTATCTCTCTATCTCTCTCACTCTCTTCCTCTCTCTCTCTCTGGCATTACTTGCCAGAGCCTTTTACCAAGTAATGGAGCTCATAGTATTTCTCTCATCTCCAGTAGTGTATCAATTGATATTGAATGAACAATGATGTAAGGTACCAAATGTGAGCACCCATGGAAAGGTATGAGTTCTTGTATATCTTTATGAATTTTGCCTTCTCTCTGTTGACAAAAAACCTATTAGATAGCTGTGTGATGGTTAATGTACAGGTCTTATATTTTTCCATGAATCAATCTTCTAGGAACACACGATTATTTAGAAATAGAGTAACTTCTGGGCATTTCTGTTGTTGCTGTTGTTGTTGTTATTGTTGTTGTTGATGATCTTGTTGTTGTTGTTGTTCTTGTTGTATTAACTGAAGTAGAACAACACTTGTTTTGACCTGCTTGCTGTTCCTTGCTGTATCACAAGAGCATCTATCCTGCTGAAGTTGTTGTTGCTGCTGTTGTCATCCTTGGCTACAGAAGAACACTTCTATCTTCCAAAGCAAATTAGCTTTAGCCAGACAGGCCCATGGGTGCAATAGTGGCTGAGTGTCAAGAGAGTTACCAAACACTTTTTTAATGGTTCAACTTAAGGACAGCAACACAAGTTGAAACCCATTTCTGGCATGGGCATGATTTGAGCCTATGGCTAGAAAAGTTTTGGGCCCATACTAGTATTATTCGGTCAAAGGTATATAATATTGACTAAATTGCTACTGATTTATACTGAGAGATTAGTGCATTATTACCTATCAACCATTGTCAGCAAATCTTTTTCATACTACATAGCGATTGACACAGAGACTCACAATTGGCGAAGGTATAGAGATCAAGACATTATTGAATATTCAACTTTAAATGGAACATCTATATCTCTTCTTTTTCCCAGTGTTCACAGATCATTATGGAAGAGAAAACAGAATGATTTAAGGAGCCACAGGTAGTAGATACTCCATGGAAACAGCATCTTCAAGATACAACAGGACTGACTTACAATCACAGGAGTTGAGACAGGATATCCAAAACCCAAGCAAGATCAAGTTGATAAAAATCTCAGCACACAAAGTGGGGAGTTATACATGAAATCCCAGTCCTAGTTCAGGACATATTGAGAGAAAAGAATGTGTCAGTTTACTATAAGGGTAGAAGTCCTGGTGGGTTGACCATTGTTTAGTGAAGATATCCAAGAAATGTGGATATGCAACACAAATTGTACTTTATGGGTTAAGAAGAAAACAGAACACAATATTGTTGAATGGGAAGGTTAGTGTGAATCTGGAAGGAGGGGGAGAGGATGAATATGATCAAAATTCTTTGTGTGAAATTGTCAAAGAACTAATAAAAGTGAGGAAATGATTCAAAGAACAAGAAGGTGCTAGTGGAAAATGCAAACAAAATTTTGAGAAGTTTTTAAAGAAATGAATTATAAAAAAAAATAGATAAGTGTGGGAAATAAGATCAAAGACACTGCTGGTGTTCGTAAGGTGTTGCCGTCCTCCTCAGATTCATTTTGCCTTTACCTAATTCACCCACAGGGTTCCAGACGTCAGACCATTGGATGGATATCAGTATCTGCTTCTGTCACAGTCAGCAGCTTCTTGAGTCTCTCAGAGGACAGCCATGCTAGATTCCTGTCTGTAAGCACACTATGGCATCAGTAATAGTGTCAGGCCTTGGAGCCTCCCCTTCAGATGGGTCTCAATTTGGGCCCATCACTGAACCTCCTTTCCCTCAATCTCTTCTATGTTTGTCCCTGCAGTTCTTTTACACAGGAACAATTCTGGGTCAGAGTTTTTGACTGTAGGATGGCAACCTTCCCTCCACTTGGTGACCGGTCTTTCTACTGGAGGTAGATTCTACATTCCTCTCCCTACTACTGGGCATGTCCTCTGAGATCTCTCAGACACTGAGCCACCAACCAGGCAGCATATACTAAGGCCCAGAGCATACATACAACAGAGGACTATCTGGTCTGGATTCAGTGAAAGAAGACAGACCTAAACCTTGAGAGACTTGAGACCTCAGGGAATAGGGAGGCCTGGTAGGGTGTGGGTGGTGTGGATATGTGGTGACATCATGTTGGAAATTGGGGTGTGTGGAGGAGGAATAGAATAAGGAACTCTCAGAGGGCAGAACAGGAAGGCGATAACTATTGGGCTGTAAAAAAAAAGTATTAAAAATAATAATAATGATGATAAAAAGGATCATAGGCACTTCCCTGGTCCCATTCCATACAAATTCCATATGTGATGGAAGTATGGTACCAAGGAACTGCGGGAAAACTGATCAAACACAATCTGGGAGAATGTGTTAAACTTGAAATGCTGTAACAAACAATTAAAAATGGATTTAATTGAGAAACATTGGCCCTAAACAAATCATGGACAAAAGTGGAGCAATCAGCTTATAAACATTTCCCACACTGTTAGCATCATGTGCAGTTAAACACATTACAAGTGAAAATGTTACTTCCAACATATCAAATTCACAGAGTAGTGCATATCTAATCTTTAGAAAGTATATGAAATTATACACAAAAAATAAAATAAAATAAAGTTACTGGTGAGTAACATTTGCTAAACACTGCTATATAAATGTCCAAATGTTGCTGGGAATATACCAAAAACAATTTGGTGCAACCCTTTAAAAAATTATACTAAGACATGTGCTTGAAACACTAATTTTATTTTTTAGGAATTTTTCTAAAGCCTCAATTAAAATACAATTTTGGTAAGTCAAATATGTGCTTACCAGCCGAAACGTATTTGTGTAAGAGATTTATATTCATTATTGAAACATTGTTTCTTTCTGCATGCTACAAAGTAGATCCTGTTAACATTACTTTCATTTCAGGATGTTCTAAGTGAGAGTCAGAGAACTTTGTGCTGTGTGAAGTCACGTAAGGGTCTGTATTGTAGCTAGGATCCAGAACATTGTCCCTTGGAGTCTGAACACTTCATCAGAATCATGGATAGTAATATTTATTTTACTATTATTTTGACTAAAATATGATGTAACTGTTTCCTCCTAATTGAGACTCCTTTCTGGAGGAAGGACAGGGTCTTAAAAAAACCAGAAATCTAACAAAACTTGAAGACTCTAGAAGCTGTGAAACTTACAAAACTCAGTGCCAACTGTCAAGGTTCTACATGTAGCAAACAATTGTTGAGGAGTCTGGTTCTTTGGTGGAGCTGACTTCGGATCTGTCAGAAAGCTCCAGGGTTGCAGCTGCAATGAGTTGGTGCCCAAGCTGGCAGGAGTTTTATGTGATACAGATGCTTTTGAGTCACCCATGCTCCTGTAACCAAATAAACTCATTTGTTTACCTACCTCGGCTTGAACTGGGGACAGTTCTTTGTTTTGGCAACAGTATCTTATTTGGAGTAAGTAGATATATGTTCAAGTATTTCCAGAAAAATTCAAAAAACATAGAAAATTTTAAAGTAACCTATTTACTTAACCATTAACTATAATACATATATTCTATATAATTCTCGATGATTACAATTATCTACATAAAGTTTGGGCAATAACAGATAGTATACTTAATGGGATACATTAAGTATAGCAAAAAGGTTATTCCTATTTTCGAGATCACAGCTAGATACACACAGAATCACATAACCTATTAGACAGGAAAGTGAGAAAACAAAATATTGTTCCTCATGTTTCTCTGAACACAGGTGTTTACTTCCAATTTTAAATTTCCATATTTTCTAAACTATCATGTGCAACCCACACTTAGTATAAACCAAGAGAAACTTTACTCAGAACTACAGAACTATACAACAATATTTTTGCATTAAACCAGGTAAAGAAGAAAAGGAACATGTAGGAATATAGAGTCCAATACATAATTAAAGATTAACACATTCATTAACCCATTTTACAGCTATTGTATAGTGAATAAAATTTTAATGGCAGTCATTATGGCTTAAAATCAGAGAAGCTTTTACATGATGCACATTCATGGCTCCTTTTAAAAGAATCACTAATGCACATTCAGTTCTGCTTTAAAATAGTACAGACTCAAAACTTATTTGAATCTCATAATAAGTTAAAAATTAAGGCTTTTCAAATATGAAAATTTGATAGTCAAATCTGAAACTCAATGACACCATTACCTATTCATGTACACCATAAGATACCATTTATTTTAATCAGTGCACTGAATGTGGAAATAGAGGTACCCAATTCAAATTTAATAGTAAATAAAGCAATGACATAAAGTTAAATTCTGAGATTTTAAGCAGAGATAACACCATACATTGTTTTCCTAAATCTGAAATATCCAAACCATGTGTTTCCAAGATATAGCTATATTAGAAACTATGCACAGGCCTTCCAGGCTTCCTGGAGGTCTAAATCTAATCCAACATATCCTTTTGCAGACTGCTGGAGCTATGACTTATTCCTTTTTGTTTCCATTTTTAACAAATGAGTTTGAGCCATATGTTCACAAAGCCTTTCCTGTACCCTTGGGACTCTTGAAGAAGGATGCTTCCTTATAGGGGCTTGTCAATGGGGGACATTTCTTTGTTCTGACAAAAGTACAAAACTGGTAACTTGAACAAACTGACCAAAGCTTGTGAGCCACCCCAGGCCTTCCCAGGTAAGAAACAGATGAGAGAACACGACAGTGGTCAGAATGACACATTGACAGATTATTTACTTCTACATTATAAATTATCAATGTACATTTCACAAGCCACTGAAAATGAGTATGCAAAGTCTGATAGGCCCATCTAACAATCTACTGGAAAGAAGTCAGAGAAGTCAAAACTGAATACTTTGAGAAACTGGAGAACGATTTCTAAGTGTGACTTTATTTTGAGGATGAGGTTTGAGGAAGTAAACAGAGAATGTATGACTCCTTCAGGGCTGTATGCTGCAGAGTAAGGTGCTGAAATATTAGAGGGTCTTCAACCAGAGGACACAAGCATAAGCCCTAAATGAACACTGCATTTCAACTGTCTACAGTTCAAACCCTTCTATTCCTTATTTCTCTTTTGTGCATCATGATTTCCATATCAACTGGGGAGGCACTGAAATACATTTGAATGGAGCAATGTATTGAATATAGTTAATTTTTATCTTAACTAAAGGTCCCAAGTTAACAATAGAAAAGGTCAATAGATCATAGCATTTCATATTTCTTGATGGCAAAAATAAATTGAAACTTTATTGTATATATTCTTTGAATTTATCTTTTTTATGATTTTCATGGGGATGAAGGGGAAAGAGGAGGCACTAAATGACTGCCTATAGTCATTTAGTCCCCTTTTCTTTTTCTTTTTTTCCAAATGAAAACACACTCTTATAATATTTCTGTGTTTCCTAAAAGATTTATTTATTTATTATATGTAAGTACACTGAAGCTTCAGATACACTGGAAGAGGGCATCAGATGTCATTACAGATGGTTGTAAGCCACCATGTGGTTGCTGGGATTTGAACTCTGGAACTCTGGAAGAGCAGTCAGTACCTGTATCCTTTCAGCCATCTCTCCAGCCCTAGTCCCCTTTTCATAGGTAGCATCTCAGTAAGAGATTGGTGACTTCTCAGTAGCAGCAACAACTTAAACACTCCTTCAAGAGAAAGTGAGAAAAGATTACAAGAACATTTGAGGGGTGTTCCTCTTAAAAGAAATGCAGAGACTGAACCAATGACCACCCAGTGACCAGCCAAATTTGGCATCCATCTCATGTGTGGGCACCAAACCCTGGCTTCATTACTGATGCTATGTTGTACTTGCAGTCAGGAGCCCAACATTTGCTGTTTCCTGAAAGTCTCTACCAGCAGCAGACTGAAACTGATGCGGATACTCAGGTGAGGGACCACTATGGAAGAGTTGGGAAAGAACTGAGGGAGCCTAGCTGAAGGGGATGGCAACCTATAGGAAGAACAACAATGTCACCTAACCCAGAACCCTGGTAGCTCCCAGAGATTGAGCCACCAACCAAATAGCATACAGGGGATAATCGGAGGTTCCACACAAACCTATGTAGCAGAAGATTACCCTGTGGGAGTGAATGTGCCTAATACTGTAGAGAGTTAATGCCCCAGGAAGGGGGTTGAGCTTTCGGCGGGGGAGGAGGGGACACCCTCTCAGAGGCAAAGAAGTGGGGAATGGGGGGAGAGGCAATAGCAGGACATACTCTGTGAAGGGGATGGGGGGGCAACATTTGGAATATAAAGGAATAAAATAATTAATGATGATGATGGTGGTGGTGATGACGATGATAAATTCATGATAAATTTCTCCCTCAAAGTCAATCTCTCTCTCTCTCTCTCTCTCTCTCTCTCTCTCTCTCTCTCTCTCTCTCTCTCTGTCTGTCTCTCTCTGTCTCTCTATCTCTTCCCTTGCCTTCTCTTTCTTGCCCACCTTTAGGGCTATAGGGTGATCAGTTCTTTATTATTAGTCAATCAGAGATGATGGAAAACGATTTTTACACATTTAGATAGGAGATACTTGAAAATGAGTATATCAGGACTGCAAACAGATCACTGGACAATGTAATCATCATCTGAATACACAGTACACAAAGCCATTTCCCAACAGACTGATCACAGTTACCATATGACTGAAGATTCAGAAGAAAATAGAAACACCTTTCCTCTGTGAAGGTTAAAGTTCTGTCAAATATGCTCCAGTAAAGTTAACAATTGACAATGGCCAAAGAAAACTGATCATGTATCTGGCATTAAAAAATCAATCTATAGATTAATGGTCTATGTCTGGATGGTGCTGCCTCCAAATAAGCCGGAATAATTCGTCCAGGAAACTTAGTATTTGAGATTTTGCAAGGAGCCAAGACATAAAATCATGGCTCCTATTCATAAACAAAAAGAATTGGTCCATAAGGAACATAAAACATTAATTTTTTCTTCTGATCTGAGACCCAGTATACCACAAAGGAAAGGAATATGTGACCTATAAAAAATCTAGTTCCAAGCCATAATTCAAAGACAATTTTATGATGGCTACCTGAGTTCTGAGTTCAGTGGAATATTAATTTTTTCTCTAAGATTATGAAAGCAGGAAGGAAATTTTAATCAGAAAATAAATATGCAAGAACAGACACAAAAATTTCATTGGGGAAAATAAATAGGTATAAAAGACTGATTGAATTTAAATTTCCTTTTCCACTTCAAGATTGTTTTTCATTTGTCGCTTTCTTTTCCTGGCATTACTGCTGCAGTGTCCTGGAAATCACTGCCCCATCCTCCACTCCAGCATCATGGGTTTTTAAACATCCAGAATAATTTCTTCATACTGTTCTTGTTACCCAATATACATCAAATTTCTGAGCACTGTCAGGGGAAGGCAGAAAAGTCTCTGTCAGTATGTGTCTCTCAGTCTAGTGTATGCACACCTTCTAGTTCATATCTGTGTTCAACATCAAGAAGGGGCTGTAAAAAGGATTGAGTTTGGGTTCTGAATTGAAATAAAGTAAAACTTCTAGTTTGAAACTAAAAAGAAATGTTTTTAAATAGGTTAATGAAATTTTATATTCTTTGATTTTGAACATATGACGGATAATAAAATTGAAATCTCTCACGGTAAAACAGGATTCAATGTGAATATGTGTATGTAGCATTTGATAGGAATCATCTGGTGACAGCATATCAAGAATGAAGACTCAGATCTGCCAAAAATAACCTCCCAATGCATTCTAGTTTTATAATGTCAGATCTCAAAACCTTCTAGTGAAAGTCAAAGCATCCTACTTACAAACAGCTGACAGACATGATCCAAACCAATGCTTTTGGCTTTCTGTGTCATCTATTGACCAGAAAATTAAACCTCATTACATAAAGCATTTATGTTAACCATGACATTGGTTGTCTATATTTTTGTAATGTATATTTATATTCAATATCTTGGTAAAGCATTTAAGAAATGAACTTGCCCTGTTCTTTCCAGATGTCTTATTTATTCTGGAAATAATCTCCCACTTTAAGATTAGAACTCTTAGCTGTTAACATTGAGGAGGTAAACAATGAATGAAAACTATAAAAGCAATGCTTGGAAGCTCAAGATAATTTTAGCAGTTTATTTTACAGAGGTAGCTAAATATCTGTTTGCAAAAATTATTGTCAAATACTTGTATTCATTTAATTATATCATGGAAGTTTTTATGGTAACTTATTTGCATCAGAAAGTCTTAGTTACAAATTCTGTCTTTGCCTTCTTTTTAAAATGTCTTGGCAGAGGAATCTGTTGTTATGGACCGACTTGAAGTGCTATTTTAATAGAGTACACTCATATGACTTATGAGAGCCATGAGATTCAGACTGGTCTTTTATTTTTATCTTGTATCTTTCCTTATAATGTATAATGTGGAATCAAAAATATCCCCTGAAGCTTCAGAAGAATGTATTCTTAAGCCATGCTTTTCTCAAGCTCAGAAGACCTAGAAATATTTCAGTTTAAAACAGTCACTCAGTTACAAATGAAAATGATGCTGTTGAAATGGAGCTATTTTAATGTTTTACTGCTTGGAAACTTATTTTGCCTAGATTTCCCTGAAGTAAGTGGGACTCATCTGTGTAAGATTTCTTTGATGGCTTAAATTTATACTCTAGCATTGGGGACTCTGCCTACTTTAACAAGCCACTAGACCAGCCTCACAAATGTAGTGTATGAAGATTTGTGCATTCTTTGAATATTCATATCACACAGTTGCTGATTCTTAAGAATGTGGCATGCATACGATTTCTCAAATGCTGTGCCTACAAAAGAATCTACTTCCAAATTCCATTGACACTGAAGAATTTAAGACAGGAAAAAAAATAAAGGTTAAACATTTTCCTTAGTCTAGTGTGTTGCTGCATAAATGTTAAATTTTGAACCCAGAAATGTAAATATTAATGAGAAATAATAGAAACAATTTCATAACATATGTATTTTTTCATATTGTGAAATATAATCTTCCATCTTATTACATGGTGTCATAAGAATATTTTAAACTTTAATTTGTTTATCATAGAAACTCTGCTGTTTGATTTGCCTGAGGTTAGAATTTTAAGGCATGCCTTCAATCTACTTAATTTCTTATACAAGCTCTGTCTGAATTTGTATTTCGTTAATAATGCCTTTCCAGCTTAGTATACTATAAATTATCTTAGTTCATGTCTCTTGTCTTGGTCTAAGAAGATGAACAGGTATTACTTTATAATAGAAACAAACTTATTGTAAAGTGATTATATTTTTATGAATAATAATTAAGCAGAGATATCTCAGGGAGAAAACATATCACCAAGATGTTATGATACTTTGAACTTAAACAATTATTTTCTGTGCTTAAAAACATGTAGAGCTTTGATGCACAATGTAGATCTTTATAGATTTATATTAGGATTTATTCCCACTTTTGATCACACCTTTTACAAAATTGGCAAGACGTTAGGGGAGATATTGTAAAGATATTGGAATTTTACTTATGTCCTAATGTGTTTTCTGTTGCTGTGATCAACATTAAACAAAACAATCTTGGAGAAGAAATGGTTCATTTGGCTTACCTATCCTGAATTCTTTAGACCATTTAGGGAACTCAGACCATGAAATCAAGTAGCAACAAGGTCAAGAACCATGGAGGAATGCTATTTAGTTGCTTGCTTTCTGTGGCTTGCTCAGCTTGCTTTTTTACATTAGCCAGGACTGCTTGGTAAGGAATAGCATTGCCCATAGTAGGCTCTTGTGCTAACCAGCGATCAAGAAAATATCCCACAGTCATTTCTACAGGTCAACCTGAGAGAGGCAATTCTTTAATCGAAGTTTTTTCCCTTTCAAAGTACCTCAAGTTTGTATCAAGTTGAGAAAAGCTAGGGAGCACAAGTTAGGAAAGAGGAATCCAATTGAGAGATCTACTGCACAGCTTGGTGACTACTCTGTGGAATCTGGGACAGGAAGAACACAATCAAGAGATCTGTTGCACAGCACGAGGACTACACTCAGCAACTGGAGTTTTCTTTATATCATCATTGAGTGAATAGAAATGAATGAAACTGCTGAGTCCATAACACACAGTAATAATTCTGTGAAGCAGTGTTTCAGATAAGCTAGATATAGTCATTGTACAATATTTCAAAATATGTTACATATGGCATGTTCATAGAAATTATGTATGGAAATCTAAAAATGGAGCAAAATGAGTTCAAAGTAGGAACATGCCTTATCAACGGTGGGACAATATGAACACTATTATTCTATATGAAGATGTCTTAATAAGAAGGGCTTTTTTGTTAGCCACACTTATTTGCTAAAACATTTAAAGTATGTATTAACAATATTCCAGCATCATATTTTTTAATATTTATACCTTACATCCAAAAGTTTAAAAGAAAAAGAAGCATGTTTTTCTCTTCATTTAAAACTTTGTGACATACACCTTCTAGTTAGCATGCGAATAACTGAATATCTAATCCAGTGAAGTAATTCACTTTACTAATTCATGCACTTAATAATCTCTATCAACTCTTAAAATAACATTCAACATGTTTCAGTGAAACTTTAAAATCTAAAAATAAAAAAAATTAAACTTACAGATGAGTCTTGTACTGATGAAAAAGAACAATTTGGTTCTCTCTCTCTCTCTCTCTCTCTCTCTCTCTCTCTCTCTCTCTGTGTGTGTGTGTGTGTGTGTGTGTGTGTGTGTGTATTTATGTAAATCTTATTAACATTCTGATAGTTGTTATCTTAAATATGAACAACATTGTCAGTTTCCTATTACAACAAAATCATGAAGTTAAATGTTTCTTTTCTATAGCATTTTATTTTGCTACTAGTATTCTAAGAATAGCTATGCATTAAATGACTATATATTTCCAGCAATATTTCAAAGCTTATGAAAAAAAACTCACAACTAGGACCAGAATAGCAAATGCTGGTTAAAGAATTTTCTGAAATTTAAGAAAAAAACCCTATTCCATGATTGTCTTAATTTGGCACCCCCACAAAAGTTATTTAGATTCATAAAATGACTGTAAGTATTTTGGTATCCTATGAAAGACATCAATGTGATTCTAGGGCATGGGAAAGCCAGCCTTGGGGTGTCTGAATGGATCCATTTTGAGCATATTCTCTAAGGAGCTACATTAGATGTTTCTTTGGGAAGTTGCACTGCAGTAAGGGAAAGCACAGCATCTGTACACAAAGACAAGGACACTAGTGCTGGTGACTACACTGTCAGTGGCATCAGCTTCTATGCACTACTTTTTTACCTATTCATGTCTCTATTTGATCATTAATCACCCTTACACTGCTATGTATTAGGAACACAAAAAAATGACTTAAGTCAATAAGTTTTCAGAGTAGCAAGAGGAGTAGATGTGCCAAGCAGCACAGCTGCTCATCACATCCTCTAAGACAACAGAAGCTTTAGACTTTAGACTTTAGTCACCATCACAAAATGCAGGGGAGCTTACTGCTTGCTTATGAACATGCTCCTGAGTGCATCGTTAAGTAGAAAAACATGTGATGTGTCTGTCCTGGGGCCTTCCCAGATATACTGTTTAATAAGTGCAAATAGCTACTTCTTTTGGTAGATTTTATTATCAAATTCTACCCACTTCTTATATGGCTGAGGAATGTTTGTACCCAGTTTTTTCCTTCTCACTGACATTTCAAAGTGGTAGATATACTCCACATTTAAAATAACAAGGATTGAATGTGAAAGTAACATCTACCTGTTCTTACTGGCCAAAAATCATTATTCTTATAAATACGTCAACTAAGCAGATTTTTTTAAATCACTAAATCCAGTGAACATGGATATTCATTTGTTAGTGTTAATGTTAGTACTTTGTATCCCAATACTTTTATATCCATAGTTGTATCCTGTTTGTATCCATAGTTGTTGTAAATATTTGTGTAGAGCTGAAGAATGGTAAGAGAGATTTGGGGAACCCTTCCACACTGAACAAAATTTCCTCCTTCCCTTGTTTTGTTAGACCAACTCTAGCATTTCATTATGGCAGTTACATGCAGCATCTTTATAGGCATAGTGGACTGTGAGGAACCTAGTTATCATAACAATCAAATGCACTACTCTTAGCAAAAGGCTTCCAGGAACATACATTCCTTGAGGTACAGGGCTTTCCTGAAAAGAAGCTGTAAGGAATCACTTCCATGCAGTCTTATCATGCTCTGTTATGTTTGCAGCGTGTGAGGCTTCCCCTTATTTTTATCTTCCTTCATTTTGCTTGCTCTTTCACTTGAGTTAGAACATCATTATAAACCAGGTGATGTTGCTCATACTTGTATTTGAAATAACAGAGGCAGACGCAGGATGCTCATTCCCAATTAGGTGAGTCTGCACTACATACTGATCTTCAGGCCTCCCAGCGTTATGAATCAGAACCCCCACCTGCAGTAATTATAACCATACAAAAAGAAAGAAATAAAATAGAAGAAAAGAAAAAAGGAAGGAAGGAAGGAAAGGAAAGAACACAATTCCCTGTTATTGTCGAAATGTATTTCTAGCATCTGTCTCAGTCCTTTCCTTTCTCCCCCAGCTTTGCCATGTGGTGATTCTTGTCTAATTCTGCCTTCATACTTGCTTCCCAGAGGACCTTACAGCACACTAATGAGGCCATGATACTGAACATTATAGGGAATTCCTAGTGGAAATATGAACAAAAAGTGACTGTTAAAGATGGGGCTAATCTTGTTTCATATTGTGCATTTTCATCAGATATGGTAGCTCTCACCTGGACTCCTCGAAATCAGGAGGCCAAATCAGGAGCCCAAATTAGGATGATGGCCATGAGTGAGAGGCAAGATTTGTTTTCATACTGATTTCCAGGCCAATGTTGGTTACACAGTGTGACCTTATCTCAGGATATAATAAAAAAAATCTACTGCTCATAATTACAGTAACAATGAAAATTTCTCAAGAACAGTTGTACTTCAGATTTGTCTCTGCCTGTGTTGCTGAAGGACACATTTATAATCTCATTCATAAAATTAAAATTCTTCCATTTCTCTCTTCTGGCTTTGCTATCACCTTTCTGATGCTTTAGTATTTACAAATAATCCCCTGCATAAGCACCACCCACTGGGGAGTTTAAAACATGAGCAAAAGATGTAAATATCCTTTGTCTCTGCCTGGGAAGTTCTAGAAGGCCAACATTATTCACTAAGGTTTTTGTTCAAGGTATTATTTCGGGGTAGTGCTTGAGCACTGGTGAGTCCAAGAGTAGGGTCCAGACACAAGAAGAAATCCTAAAGGAGGCCTGAAGGGAAAAGACAGTTTCCCCAGTTATAGGCCTTATAACCTATTAAAAATATCAAGATTGGAAATGTCAGCAGATTTGTAAAAAGTACTGAATATAATAACATAGAATTATTGCTCATAAACTATTATGCAAACATTGTTATCAGATTGGTACCAGTTCATCAGTGTGAAATTAAGGTCAAAGGTTAAATTTGGATGGTGATGAAAATTGAGGCCATGTAAATTAGTAAACAGACACTGAAGAAAATAATCAGATCCGACTAATTTTCATCAGAAGTTCAACTGATGACAACTTCTCTAAATTATTATTCTTAAACATACTCTGACACTCCGCCTGTTTTTTCTGTTATTATTTGAAGGTTTTTTCATTAGTTATACTGATTATTTTAATTATTAATCTTATTCATTATCTGTCTATTTCAGAGATATTACAATTTCTATGAACATAGTCAAGTCCCCAGTATTGCTCTGAATGATCAGGCCCTAAGTTGATACTTTACTCATATGAATTCTTTTTTTTGTTTTTGTTTTTGTTTTACCAGACAGGGTTTCTCTGTGTAGTCCTGGCTGTCCTGGAACTCACTCTGTAGACCAGACTGGCCTCGAACTCAGAAATCTGCCTGTCTCTGCCTCCCATGTGCTGGAGTTAAAGGCATGCACCACCACCGCCCGGCTCATATGAATTCTTAATAATTATGAGATAATTAAAACACATGAATGTATAAGTATATAAATACATTGAAAGTGAGCCTAGATATAATCAAAGAATCTAAGTTTATTTTCCCTCACTCTGGAGTAGAAAAAGTATTGTTTTATTTCTCTAGAAATATGGTAACTGGATCTGGCATTAGAGTACAAACATATTTTGTGCCATAGCTCATTTTATGAAAGAACTTTTCTTAAGTATTTTGCTTTTACCATGAGAAAATAAATCACCAGAGAAACCTAAAGAAGTGGGAAGTTTATTCTCATTGAAGATTAAGTTCTCTAGTCTATCATAGAGGGCTTATCATGGCAACAAGAACTTGAAGTACACATGACATGTATACTCAGAGAGGAAAAAGCAGCAAATGTTCTTGCATAATGAACACCCCCAAGACAAAACATGGTACTGCCTTCTTTTAGTGTAGTCCTACAGGTCCAATTAAATACCTACCACAATTCTACCTCAATTGTTTACATATCATGAAAGAACACTTTTTAGCTTCACTTGTAAAACAACAACAACAACAAAAACACTAAAACAAAACAAAATAGAAAATAAGCCAAAAACCCATCAAAACAAACTAATAAACAAACAAAAACCCCACAAGAAAACAAGAAGATAATTGATGAAAAACAATTTTGAATGATAAAAGAACTTCTAGAATGTACCACAAACCTATAGCAATCAAATCAGATGGTATTGAAAAAAATGAGAGAAACAAATTGACTGATATAATAGAATTGAACCCTAAGAAAGAAACCTATGCAACTATGGACATCTTAATTTGGATGAAGAAGGCATAAATGCCCACCCAGAGAATATAAGACAACATCCTCAACAAGTTGTGCCAGGCAAAATGGATGGTTGGATGTAGAAGAATGCAGATAGGTTCATATGTATCATCCTAAACTCATCTCCAAATGGACCAGAGACAAGGAAGTAAGATAAGATATACTCAATTTAATAAGGGAAAAAATGGGAATAGTTTTGAATCTCATTTACAGAGAAAGACCTTGAACAGAAAACCATTAGAATAGGTACTAAAATCAACAATTAAGAAATTAGACATCATGAATCTGCAATATCTATACATGGCAATGTGGCAACCTAAGAATGAAGTAGTGTTAAAAGTACTGGAAGGTACTTTGCACTCTAGCAAATGAGAAAGGTAAACACCAACACAGCTACAGACTCTTCAATGTAGAATGGGAACTTGCCTTTATGATCTTAGGGTGACTCTAACCAAACAAGTGAAAGACCTGTATGATGAAAACTTCAAGTCTCTCAAGAAAGAATTCAAAGAAGAACTTAGAGAATTGAGAGCTCTTCCATGCTCATGGATTGGCAGAATTAATATAGTAAAAACAGCCATCCTATCAAAGGCTATCCTACAAATTCAATGCCATTCTTATCAAAATCCCAACACAATTCTTCAAAGACATGGAAAGAGCAATTCTCAAATTCATGTGGAAAAGAAAAATCCTAAAATAGCCAAAACAATATTTTTTTTTAGCAATTCTCAAATTTATGTGGAAAAGCAAAATCCTAAAATAGCGAAAACAATTATTTTTAGTGTTTTTTATTAATTATGTTTATACACTCCATATGTTATTCCCCACCCCACTAACCCCTGTCCACCTACCAACTGTTCCACATCCCATACCTCCTCCCCTCCTCTTGTCTCTACAGGAATGTCCCACCTGCATCCCACCTGACATCTAAAGTCTCTGGGGCTTCCAGAATCTTGAGGGTTAGGTGCATCATCTCTGAATGGAAACAGATCCATCAGTCCTCTCTTGTATATGTGCTAGCGGCCTTATATCAGCTGGTGTATGCTGCCTGTTCTTTGGTCCAGGGTTTGAAATCAGGGGAGTCCAGATTAATCGAGACTGCTGGTCCTCCTACAGGGTGGCCCTTAGCTTCATTCAGCCTTCCCTAATTCAATACCAGGGATCTGCTGCTTCTGTACATTCGTTGGGTGCAAATATCTGCATCTGACTCTTTCAGCTGCTTGTTGGGTCTTCTGGAGTGCTGTCATGCTAGGTCTCTTTTTGTTAGTTCTCCATAGCCTCAGTAATAGTGTCAGACCTTGCGCTGGATTCCTCTTTGAGCCTGTCTCTGGATCTTCTTTTCTCGGGCTCTTCACCATTTCCATCACTGTAATTCTTTCAGACAGGAACAATTATGGGTCAGAGTTTTAACTGTGGGATGGCCCCCTTCTCCTTCATTAGAAGCCCTGTCTTCCGGCTGGAAGTAGACTCTAGAAGTTCCCACTCCTTACTGTCAGGCATTTTATTAAAGTTCCCTCCCTTTTAGTCTTGTGAGTCTCTTACCTCCCAGGTCTTTGGTGCATTCTGGAGGGTCTCCCCAACCTCCTATCTGCCAAGGTTGCCTGTTTCCATTCTTTCGGATGGCCCTCAGGGCTTCAGTCTTTTCTTTATCCCCAATATCAGATCAGATTCCGCTCCTCCCTTCTCTCCCTTCTCCTCCCACCAGTCTACTTTCTCTCCAAGGTCCCTCCTTCCCTGCCCACCTGTGATTGCTTCTTCTCCCTCCCAAGTGGTACTGAGGTGTCCTTACTTGTTAACCTTTTTGAGTCCTGTGGACTGTATCTTGGGTATTCTGTGCTACTTTTTATTCATGCCTGTCCTTTTGGGTCTGAGTTACCTCACTCAGGATGATATTTTCTAGTTCCCTCCATTTGTCTGCAAAACTCAGGATGTCTTCATTCTTAATAGCTGAGTAGTATTCCATTGTATAAATGAACCATATTTTCTGAATCCAATCTTCTGTCATGGGACACCTAGCTTGTATCCAGCTTCTGGCTATCACAGTAGAAAACGTGCCCCTGTGGCATGGTGGGGCAACTTTTTGGTATATTCCCAAGAGTGGTATAGCTGGGAGATCTAGTTCCAGTTTTCTGAGGATCCTCAGGATTGATTTGCAGAGTGGTTGTACCAGTTTGCAATCCCACCAGCAATGGAGGAGTGTTTCTCTTTTTACATCCTCCAACATGTTTTGTCACCAATTTTATTCTTAGCCATACTGATTGGTATAAGGTAGAATCTCAGGGTTCTTTTGAATTGCATTTCTCTGATCACTAAGGACTTTGAACATTTTTTTTAGCTGCTTCTCTGCCATTCAAGATTCCTCAGCTGTGAAATCTCGGTTTAGTTCTATTCCCCAGTTTTTGATTGGGTTGCTTTGTTTTTTGATAATTAGCTTCTTGAGTTCTTTATAAATTTTGTAATTTAGCCCTCTATCAGATGTGAAGTTAGTGAAGATTTTTTCCCATTCTGTAGGTTATCAATTTGTCTTATTGACTATGTCCTTTGCCATATAGAAGCTTTCCAGTTTCATGAGGCCAAATTCATCTAGAAAAAGCAAAAAACCTAGGATAGCAAAAACAATTCTTAACAATAAAACAATAGATGGGCAAATCACCATCCCTGACCTCAAGCTTTACTACAGGGCACTGTTGATAAAAAATTCATGGTAATTTTACAGAGATAGACACATTGATCAATGAAATAGAACTGAAGACCCAGAAATAAAAGCACATACCTACAGACACTTGATCTTTGACAAAGAAGCCAAAAATATACAATGAATAAAAGAGAGTATCTTTAATAAATGGTTCTGGTCTAACTGTCTGTGTGTAGAAAAAATGAAAATAGACCCATATTTCTCATCTTGCACAAAGCTCAAGTCTAATTGGGTCAAGGACCTCAACATAAAACCAAACAGACCAAATCTAATAGAAGAGAAAGTGGGAAAGAGCCTTGAATACATTGGCACAGGGAGAAATTTCCTGAACAGACTTCCAATAGCTCAAGCTCTGAGATCAATTATTGATAAATAGGACCTCCTAAAACTGGAAAGCTTCTGTAAGGCAAAGGACATAGTCAATAAGACAAATTGGCAATCTACATATTAGAAAAAAAATCTTCACTAACCCCACATCCAATACAGGGCTAATAATCCAAAATATATGAAAAACTCAAGAAGCTATCTACCACAAAATCAAACAACCCAATCAAAAAATAGGGTATAAAACTAAGCAGAGAATTCACAATAGAGGAATCTTGAATGGCTAAAAAGCACCTAAAGAAATGTTCAAAGTCTTTAGTTATCAGAGAAATACAATTCAAAATGACCCTGAGTTTCTACCTTACACCAATTAGAATTAGAATGGCTAAGATCAAAACCTCGGGTGACAAGACATGTTGGCAAGGATGTGGAGAAAAAGGAACACTCACTCCTCCATTGCTGGTGGGATTGCGAACTGGTACAACCACTCTGGAAATCAATCTGAGGTTCTTCAGAAAATTGCACATGCATCTACCCTAAGCCCCAGCAATACCATTCTTGGGAATCTACCCAAATGATGACCCACTAGACCACAGGGGCATGTTTTCCACTATGTTCAAAGCATCCTTAAATATGAAAAATTAACTCTAGTACTACTCGATCATATAGCTCTATGAAGACTAGTTTGTTGTTTCAAAGCTTTTGCTGTAAGAGAGCTGATAACTGGAAACGAGATGGGAATGTCCAGCCAATTTTATCTATTTTTAACTGATTTAACCTCAAAATATGTAGGTAATAATAATAGAATTACATTTACATATGTAAAAATATAGAAATTATTATATAAATTGTTTTCAATGTACATAAATAAATTTGGAAAAATTTTTCATAAAGAGAATGTTATAGAAATAGAAAATAAAGTTGTCTTATTATGACACTTTCACTAAAATATATAACTTGCCAAATTGTTCTAGAATTCTCCTTAAAATATACTAGGCACCCAAATTTCAGACTAGAAACTGAGGAAGTAAAAAGGCATTTTCTATTTCTCCTTCACCAACTTTTCTTTTTTTCCCTTTTCTTTTTCAGTGTTTCAAGGTACAACTTATATAAAAACTGAAAATAAAAGGCAGTTATTTTACTCTTAAATCTCAGAATTAAATCCATAAATTCTATGTTACTATTATGACCATTAAAATCAATTACATCTGAAGCAGAATTTAGGCCCTTTCTGAAACCTTCACAAATATTTATTTATACTTTATCAGAGTGGTAACTTCCTGATGAATGTGGATGATTGACTACATCATAGCATGTCATATGAAATTGTGCTTTATTTTCTTCTCTAGTATCAAAGTACAACTGTCAAATACTTAAAACATGACTGTCTAAATATTTACAATGCTGGCCTTTCAAAGATGTTATATAATGTACAAATGGTAGGGCTAGAAAGATGAAACATCTGATCAAATGTATATCAGAATACAGACTACTGATAAGAGAGTTGAGGGAGGGCACAAGATAAAGTTACAACCTTTGGGACAGTCTTTGCCAGGAAAAAATCTCCATCAGAGTAGACCTATAACTCAAAATATTATTTCTGTAATTCTGTGCTCTTCATTTTACAGTAAATGACAAGGTGAAATGAGAAAGTACTTCTTGGAAATTTAATATTTTTGTGTTACTGTGTTTAACAACCCATTAGTGAACTGATACATTAAATTTTCAAAGTTTTTATATATTTTTTCTTAATAATATTTTCCTACCAAAATTTAAAAGGTGACTAAAATGAATCTTCTGTGCATATTCTGCTTTTAAATGAGAAAATAATAAAAGAAAAATAGTTCATTTTCAATATTTGAATTAAAAAACATCTTTTTGGATATAAACTTGTCCTTTTGAAACATACAGACTGCCAGAAAAGAAAATGACATTATACATCTGCTGGAGAAACATGTTTCCAATTAAAATCAATTGGGTTTTATTGTTTGTTTTTTAAAACAAGACCTTATGTAACCAGGATGATCTCAAATCTGCCACATATATGAAGTGACTTTGAACTGCTCTTCCAGCCTCTACCTCCTGTGTGCTTTGTGGCACACAGATAAACCACTTCTCCTAGCTATCTATATGAATTTTGAATGTGAAGAGAAGAAAATCATACTCAGATGTTTGTTTTATAACCATGAGACTTGAGTTGTGTGAGTACATGACCAACAGAAAGAGCTATAAGAATGTGTATTTGTGGTGTGTGTGTGTGTGTATGTGTGTGTGAGAGAGAGAGAGAGAGAGAGAGAGAGAGAGAGAGAGAGAGAGAGACAGAGACAGAGACAGAGAGACAGAGAGATTTACAAGTACATATACATCTCTGTGGGGATGCACAGACCCTTGAGTATATGAGCATGAGTATTCTTGTCAGTTTGTATCCAGAGGTTTACTTGGAGAACACTTAATAACTTCCTTTTCTTTGTTGAGCCAAGATCTCTCACAGGATGTGTAGCTCACCATCCTGCTAGTGGTAGGACAGTGAGTCACTGGAATCAAACTGTCTCTTTCTAACAAACATGAGATTACAGGTGTTAACAGCCATGCTTACTTAGATTTTTACTTGGGTGCTAGTGATCAAAAACCAAGTCCTCAGACTTTTTTTTTCTATATTTTTTGTTTACATTCCAAACGCTTTCCCCTTTCCCAGTTCCCCCCTCACCATATGTCACATAAGTCCTCTTCCTCCCCCCACCCCCCGGCCTATTCCCCAATCACCCCCCCCCCGTCACTTCTCTGTTCTGGTACTCTCCTACAAAACTGGATCCAGTCTTTTTAGGACCAGGGTCCTCTCCTTCCTTTTTCTTGGGAATCCTTTGACTTGCTAATTGTGCCTTGAGTATTCAGAGCTTCTGGGCTCATTAATATCCACTTATCAGTGATTGCATTTCATGTGTATTCTTTTGTGACTGGGTTAACTCACTTAGGATGATATTTTCCAGATCCAACCATTTGCCTACAAATTGCATGAATTCATTATTTTTAATTGCTGAGTAGTATTTCATTGTATAAGTATACCACATTTTCTGTATCCATTCCTCCTTTGAGGGACATCTGGGCTCCTTCCAACTTCTGGCTATTATAAATAAGGCTTCTATGAACATAGTGGAGCATGTGTCTTTATTGTATGCAGGGGAACACGGAAGGTCATTTCTTGCTGGTCAAAGGGAAAAATCCACCAAGAAGAACCTTCAATACTGAACATCTATGCTTCAAATGCAAGGGCACCCTCATTTGTAAAAGAAACTTTACTAAAGCTTAAAGCATACATTGCACCTAACACAATAATTGTGGGTAACTTCAACACTCCACTCTCCTCAATAGACTGATCAGGAAAGCAGAAACTAAACAGGGACACAATGAAACTAATTAACTAATTGAAACTTTGGACCAATTGGATTTAACATACATACATACACACACACACACACACACACACACACACACACACACACACATATATATATATATATATATATATATATATATATATATATAACATTTCATCCTAAAGCAAAAGACTATACCTTTTTCTCAGCACTGCATGGTACCTTCTCCAAAATCGATCATATAATTGGTCACAAGACAGATGTCAACAAATACAAGAAGATCAAACAAATCCTATGCCTCCTATCAGATCACTATGGAGTAAGAGTAGTTTTCAATAGCAACAGAAACAACAGAAAGCTCACATACACATGGAAACTGAACAATACTCTACTCAATGACACCTTGGTCAAGGAAGAAATAAAGAAAGAAATCAAAGACTTTTTAGAATTCAATGAAAATGAAGGTACAACCTACCAAAATCTATGGGATACAATGAAAGCAGTGCTAAAAGGAAAACTCATAGCCCTGAGTGTCTCCAAAAAAACTTTTCTAAAAAGCACTTTATCCCCTAAACCCTTCTCCCAGCCTTTAAATATTTTAACTGTTGGCAATTGCACTGAACTAATCTGATTTTGTGACAATGGTATGATTTAGTATTTTGTAAGTTTAAAGATACCAATTATGCCTCATAGAAATCTTCAAACAAATACAGGTTGCCATTTAAAGTGACAGCAAGTCCTTATTGGTAAAAACATTAATTTTACAACTCATTGAAAATGGAGAAGCCAAGCTGATGCCTATGTAGAGTCTTTTTCCCTATGCTGTAGTGTCCTTAAAATGGGAAAATATTATGTATACTAACAAAACAAAATCAGAAACCCCAAGCCTACCAGAAAAACTTTGTTCTACAATGTCCTGCCTGCAAGATATGCTAGTCAAGTTATAACATAAATTTGTGTTATAACCAAACAATTTGTGATTTGACTTAAGGCTCATTTCACAAGGTAAAACCCATACCCAACATTGCTTGGGTGACCAAGAAGCAGAGACTAAATATCCCAGGTACCTATGGTAAAAACAGATAATAATGGTCTTTTAAAAATTAGTGGTAAAATAATTCCTAATGATATACTATTATATTCATAGATTAATGCCTTGTTCAGCCATCATCAGGGAAGCTTCCTTCAGCAGCAGATGGAAATTGGGACACACAGCTAGACATTACATCAGAAGTAAATGAAATATCCACATCAAATTGCTTCTCTCCTGGACACCCCCTCAGAAGAGGAGTAAGAAAGATTGTATGTGAAGAATAAGTTGTCTCCCTCTCCCTTACTCCTGTCCCTAAGCACCTAGAATAAGAACTCTGGCACTCAAATACATTTACAAATACTAAGGCTATAAGCGTTGGATGTTTCCTTATTAGATCATAATTTATTTTCCTTAATTTTTTTTTCTAATCTAAGATCTGCCAGGTGGCTGGCTACCTATTCTCAGCTTCGGTGCTTCTGACCTCCTCCATGTTCCTAGAAAATTCCTTGTTTGGCTCAATAACAGAATTCTTTCTGTGTACAAGATGTATGTAGCCCTCTATGGGCTACCCTTTCCTATAGGTTATAGGATTTTTATTGACAAGTGATGCAAGCATTCATTACACAAGGGATTCTCTCTACAGCACCACTCTTTTTAGTTCAATAAAAGGCTATTTATTGTACATCAATAAACTATATATGGTAATACATACTATGGAAACTATCAAGCAAGATTTATATTATTGTGCCCAGTTCATATGTTTTGGTGACCTTGGAGAAAGTATTCCTGAGTGTACAGAAAGTTCAGGAAAGCAGCTTCCAAAACTATAGAAATGACAGAGACAGTTAGCTGTCTGGACCATTACCCAAAATTCCTCTATAACATTGAATCATCCATATTCAGCCTTCTAGCACATAATATCTGACAGACTTTTCTGTGAGGCAGGAATTAGGAAGGACTTCCCTACCTTTACCTAGCAAAGCTTGGCAGTTGATTTCCCTGTACCCATGTTTCATACTCTCAGCAGTGAAGCTTGGTAAGTTTTTGTCCAGAGGCAGCTTGCCATATTTGAAGCAAACTGCACAGGGTTCTTTGATGCTCATCATCTTCTTTGAAGTAAAAAGGGGTGCTGCCAGGAACTGATGCATGCCATAGTCAGAAACGCCTTAAAATATTGATACATCTTAAAATGCCATATTCTATAGGTCTCTGAGGTTTTTGAAGACCATCTATCTATGGTATATCTGAGTAGGAAACATTACTTGTTTCTACCTATTTGCTACCTGTTCAATCTTAGAAACTGTTTTTTAATAAATTAGTCTAATATCTAAAGTGACAATAAGTTTGATTGATTATTAATTTGCATTACACAACTATCCTAAATAGTAATAGCTTATTCAGGAATGGAACTGAATTTTGTATTTTTAAATGAGCTGCATAGGTTTAATATCTTATACAACAGCTGAAATAAAATATACAGTGTGTTGTAACCAAAGTAATCTTATTTTTCAAAATCAATATACAAAGATTTATACCAATGTAGTCAAAATATAACGTCAGTAATGAATTGATGTACAAAATCCATACCAATATAAGATTATTGGTTTATAGAATACCAAATTTTGGTTTAAGAATATATTAAAAAATATTCCTTTTTCTTTTTATTTCTATTTTTCCTATTATTTATATATTATTCCTATAACTTCTCTCCTCTCTTTGCCCTCTTTCATCTATTTAGCAAAGGATAGAGAAAAGATTAAAAAAAAACAAAAGAGAAATTTATGAGTCTAATCTGTTATACCATGAATTCTCCATGTTCAAGACTATTTTAACAACTTGCAATCAAAACACCCTAAACAAAAGCAAACATGCATAATCCACTGAATCAACAAAAATCCATCCATTTATCTATTCTGCCGTTTGAGAATTGGGTGTCATTTTCTTAAAATTGCTTCTGATGATTTGGGGGTATAGTTTTCCCTTTTTTGGTGGGGTGATCCAAAAGGAAATTGTGTAAATAAATTGGGCATGACACTTCCAGAGGACCCTGCCATACCACTCCTGGGCATATACCCAGTGGAATCCCCTGCATACAATAAAGACACATGCTCCACTATGTTCATAGCACCCTTATTTATAATCCCAGAAGTTGAAAGGAGCCCAGATGTCCCTCAAAGGAGGAATGGATACAGAAAATGTGGTATATTTATACAATGGAATACTACTCAGCAATTAAAAACAATGAATTCATGCAATTTGTAGGCAAATGGTTGGATCTGGAAAATATCATCCTAAGTGAGTTAACCCAATCACAAAAGAATACACATGAAATGCAATCACTGATAAGTGGATAACAATGAGCCCAAAAGCTCTGAATACTCAAGGCACAATTAGCAAATCAAAAGATTCCCAAGAAGAAGGAAGGAAAGGACCCTGGTCCTGAAAAGACTGGATCCAGATTTGTAGGAGAGTATCAGAACAGAGAAATGGGGGGGGGGGTGATTGGGGAATGGGTGGAGGGAAGAGGACTTATGGGACATATGGTAAGGGGGGAACTGGGAAAGAGTTTGGGATGTAAACAAAGAAAATAGAAAATAAAGAAAAAATATTTAAAAAAAGAAATCTAATTGCAACATTTTTTGTCTAGTCTGTACATGCTGTGAAAATATAATTTTAAATAAAATCTGGATTGGAGCAGTCTGAAAGTCTGGACCAAGTAAGTCAGTGACTTGGAAGTTGTGCTGGAAGGGTGTTCTGATGAAACAGCAACCGAGGCAGTCTGTGATACTGGGTTACCTGTTTTGTCTTCAATGGTGTCTGGTCCTTTTGCTCTGAAAACAGATAAACTTCACAAATAATATACATTTCTGTACTAACATATGTATGGTATGTGCAATGAGTACAGGTCAGTTAAAGATGATTTCTGTTATTTGTTTAAACAAGTGAACATCTTTTGTCTATCTTAACTTATTTTAACCTCTATACCCAAACTACAATGTAAATCTCCATCCATGCCATATGAAAGAATGACATGTAATAATAAGTCATGAGGACTCTGTAGCCAACAAAACCTATTGACTGTATATAGATATTAAAATATCAGATAGTTTCAGAGCTGTTCCCATGCAGCGGACACATACATTACCATTTTTGTTGATCTTGCTAGTTTCTTTCTATTTGTAGCCAAGATCTTCAAGAAGACGACCCTGACATATCTTCTTTTAATCAATTTGAATGGAATCCATAGTTTTTCTTTTTCTGTTGAAACAAGGGCATTTCCTCTTCCACAATTCAACACATTTCCTGCTTTCAATTTTACATTATAATCTATCTCTGGAGACCCTTGTTACACCTTTTTGTTTATTGGGCATCTCTTTCTATGACCTATTTCTGTATCCATTAAGCCTTTGATCTCTCCTGAGTCTTGATTTATCAATTGAAGCTGCTCTTGTTTTGATATCTGAGTTTTTAATTTCTAGCTTTGAAATCCTTTTGCTTAACTGTTTTGTAGATCAGTTTCTCCACTGTTGATCTGAAATGCCTGACTTGAATTTGATATCAGCACCTATAGATGCACTTCCCAACAAGGGATTACCTTGTTTTTCCTTGATGATGTATATCCATTAGTCCACTGTCAGCCTTTGTCACATATTCTTCATAATCCAGGAGGCTGGGGCATTTTTAAGTTATTTCTAAGGAAAACATTGTTACTACAAATGTCTATAAACTTTAGATGACTTATGTTCATGAAGCATATGGTCACTCCTTCTGAATCTTCTACATTTCATAGCAAACTTTCTCCCTGAATTATTATTATAGAAGATTTTATCTTTAAGGAATATTTAACTTTCTTTAAGGGGGATTTTTATCTTTCATGGCCACAGCAATGTGTTTTTTTTGTGCTATAATTTTTCTGTCCAACCATAACTGAATTGTTAGCATTAAGCTCTATATCCACATTAGTTTTAATCCATTCATAACAAGGTGTAAATTTGGCCCTTAAAGGTCTAATGGCATTTTTACATGCAGTATTAGCACTCCAAAAGCTAAAGATTCAATTAAAATTTCTCTAGCATTTGGACCTGATATTGCTCTATTTAGAGCTGTAGTTAATCTTTGTAAAACATCAATAAAAGACTCATTTGAAAGGATTTCAGTTTGACCCTTTGTCTCAAGCATTTACAGCTATTGTACAAAATTACTCTAGGACAGCATCATCAAGGCTAATCTGTACTCTAAATTCAGAATTTGGACCTTCACCTAGTAATTGATCTCTGACAATATCAATGCCTCTAGTCTTATTCATTGCTCCATGATTGAAGCCTTATCATTCTACCATGACCGCCAGAGGGCTAGACTCCAGAATGACTATTATCAAATATCTCAAATATTTTGGAGTTATACAATTATTTGTAGCCCAGTTATCCAGTACATGTTTGACATATGGTGAGTGGAAGACAAACTCCTTACAGCTTCCTTAAATCCTACCATTTTAAGTCTTTTGTCTTAAGCTTTCCACTCAAATTTTTGAAAACCCCATGCATTCCCCTCATCTCCTGCTAATTTCTTTATCAAGGCTTGGAAACTAATTTTAGGCTTATTAACATATATGAACTGCCATAAAGTCTTATTACAAGGAGGTGTTGCATGTTCTGACCCTTCTTCCTCTGTCTCTATCTTAGCATTCATTTCAATATTATTTAGATTTTTTGTAAATTTTTACAAAAAATTTACAAAACTTGTCTCAATTTTTTCTCAATTTTTATCCTCTTCTTTTTCCTACATTGTTATCATTTTTGTATCTTTTTCATTCTTAATTATAAGGCTTTTCTAATTTTTCATCTAATGTTTGTTTTCAAATTTAATTTTTCTTCTTCTTGTATCTCTGATATTTTAGCAGTTTTCTCTGTCTGAGCTATAAATTTTGGTAAAATTTCCTATAAAGCTTGTTTCTAAATTAGAATTTTCCTCTTATTATATATCTATATAGCAGTTTCTATAGTCTGATCTATAATTTTTGTAATTTTTTCTTTAATGCTTTCTCCTTTGAGAAAACTTAGGAAGCCAGAATGATTAAAGTAAAATTTGAGGATTATTAATGTGATAATAGTAATAATATGATCTCTTTCTATTTCTGTCTCAGAGCCATTTAAAGGGCATTAGGCAAACTCCAAAACCTCTGTGTTATTGTATCTCTCATTAAATGTTTTTGTTGTTGTTGCCTACAATCTTTATTGGAGTTATAAAAAAAAAAATCCCCAGAAGTGAAAAAATACATCATGAACAAAACCACTTTCCCTCGGGAGGAAAGTTCTGCTCGCCAGTTAACAGGCCGTGCGTTCAATTGTAGCTGCAGACTCCACTGTTCCTCTGCTGTTGTCTGGCTCTCAGCCTGATTCTCAGCCTCAGCTTCTACATTTTTCTGAAATTTCATTTCCTCTGGAGACAGCATTCCCACTGCCTCCATTCGCCTCGGGGTCTTGGTTAGCTTTCTTTGCATCATCTTTCCGGGGACTCTCTTCCTCTGGTTTCCTCTTCCTTCCAACAAGATGGGAAATATCAGTCACACAATTGGACGAGTAAGCATGATGGGCAAAACTAGGAGTGAATCCCGGAATGGAGCTCTCCACAGAGCAGCTTTCAAGGCCAGTTCAGCTACATTCCCACTCCAATGAGATTCCTTTGCATATTCCATCTTCTCTCGAAGTTCTTTCAGTTCCTCAATTTCTTTCTCATATTCAGGAAATGATCCTTCAGCCTCTTTCATCTGCTCATGTAGTACAGCTCTGACAGAGGATAGCTATATCAGGCTCCTGTCTCCATGCACTTCTTAGCATCCACAATGTCTGGGTTTGGTGACTGTATATGGGATGGATCCCCATGTGGGCCAGTCTCCAAATAGCCTTTCCTTCAGTCTCTGCTCCATACATTGTCTCCATATTTCCTCCCATGAGTATTTTGTTCCCCCTTCTAAGAAGGGCCGAAGCATGCACTCTTTGGTTTTCCTTCTTGAGCTTAATGTGGTCTGTGAATTGTACCTTGGGTATTCTGAGCTTTTCAGCTAATATCCACTTATCAGTGAGTGCATATCATGTGTGTTTTTTTGTGTGATTGTGCTACCTCATTCAGGATATATTTTCTAGTTCCATCCATTTGCCTAAGAATTTCATGAATTCATTGTTTTTAATAGCTGAGTAGTACTCCATTGTGTAAATGTACCATATTTTCTGTATCCATTCCTCTGTTGAAGGACATTGGGTTCTTTACAGTTTCTGGCTATTATGAATAAGGCTGCTATGAACATAGTGGAGCATGTGCCCTTGTTATGTTGAAGAATCTTTTGGGTATATGCCCAGGAGTGGTATAGCAGGGCACTCAGTTAGTACTGTGTCCAATTTTACGAGGCTGCCAGATTGACCTTCCATGGAGATTGTACCTGCTTGCAATCCCACCAATAATGGAAGAGTGTTCCTTTTCCTCAACATCCTAGTTGTTTTGATTTGCATTTCCCTGATGACTTAAGGGTACTGAACATTTCTTTAGGTGCTTCTCAGCTATTCGATATTCCTCAGTTGAGAATTTTTTGTTCACCTCTGTGCCCCATTTTTAATAAGGATATTTGATTCTCTGGTATCTAACTTCTTCAGTTCTTTGTATATATTAAATATTATCCCTCTATCAGATGTAGGATTGGGAAAGATCTTTTCCCAGTGTATTGGTTGCTTTTTTGTCCTATTGACATTTTCCTTTGCCTTACAGAAGCTTTGCAATTTTATGAGGTCCCATTTGTTGATTCTGGATCTTAGAGCATAAGCCATTGGTGTTCTGTTGAGGAATATTTCCCCTGTGCCCATGTGTTTGAGGCTCTTCCCCACTTTCTTTTATGTTAGTTTCACTTTATCTGGTTTTATGTGGCAGTTGTTGATCCACTACTACTTGAGTTTTGTACACGGAGATAAGAATTGATCAATGGTTTTAGCCCCCTTGTCAAATAGCAAGTGACCATAGTTGTATGGGTTCATTTCTGGGTCTTCAATTCTATTCCATTGATCTTTCTGTCTGTCTCTGTAATGTACATTTTTTTTATCACTTTTGCTGTGTAATATATAGCTTGAGGTCAGAGATGGTGAATCCTCCAGATTTTCTTTTATTGTTGAAAATAGTTTTCACTATTCTGTTTTTTTTTTGTTATTCCAAGTGAATTTGGAATTTATTGCTCTTTTTAATTTTATGAAGAATTGAGTTTGAATTTCCGTGGGGATTGCATTAAATCTATAGGTTTTTTCCATACGATGGTCCTTTTTAATATATTAATCCTGCCAATCCATGAGCATGGGAGATCTTTCCATCTTCTGAGATCTTTGATTTCTTTCTTCAGAGACTTGAAGATCTTGTTATACAGACATTTCACTTGCTTGGTTAGAGTCACCAAGATATTCTTTGCCATGTTTCTGAAAGGCTTCAGGACTTCATCCTTGGGCTATTGGGTCCACAGCAGTTTAGCCTGTTTTCCCACTGGCTATCTGCTATTCACAGACCCCTGTTCTCCACAGCAACAGCTCTTCTGTAAGTAGGAGCCATAAAAATCAAAACAAAACAAAAATAAAGAATGAATAAAAACACCAAGCAAATAAAACAAAACAAAAAAGTCTGCTATACACATGGCCTCTGCGGTTTTCTGTTTTTTTCTAGTTATTTTGCTAAAAAAAAAACAAAAAACAAACAAAAAACACAAAACAAAATTAAATCAAATCAAAACAAAAAACAACCCTGCTTCTCAGCTCTTTTACCCAGGCTCATTGGTGCTGCTATTCTGGGGAGTTTTTTACCTTTGGGACCAACCTTAGTCTCCAGACTGTCTTTGCTCTTTTGAAAAGAGACCAGGTTTCCTGCCCTGTTAGGTTAACCTTTCCCTTCCTTTTACATGAGACTCCGTGTAATAACTAAATATAAAATTGAAAGGTTTGTGTTACACACCTTCCATGTTGAATACCATCTATAAAAGCCAAGCTTTTCCTCCTGGCTCCTCGCTCCCAGAATAATTACTCTGAGACTCAAATATATTTTTAAAAAACTAGGACATAAGCTTTGGATATTCCCTGATTAGATTCTAACTTAATATTTCATTTATTCTAAGCTAAGTTCTGCCAAAAAGCTGGTTATCTCTGCTCAGTTCTCATGCTTCTGTTGTCTTCCATATTCCTGGACAGATCCATGCCTGGCTCAATCCCAGAATCCTTTTTGTCTACTGGATTCCTCACCTTCTATTATATACCCTTTCCTATAGGCCATAGGCTTGTGTGTGTGTGTGTGTGTGTGTGTGTGTGTGTGTGTTGTAGTTGTTGTTTTTTTATTGACAAGTGATGCAATTATACAGTATATAAGAGATTTTCTCTATAACTGTAAGAGACAGACAGAAGAGAGGACACCAAGAATACAAAGGCCTTCAAAATAGACATTACCAAAGGGCACAAGGCCTCATTGCTCTACACCTAGTGTGTGTGTGTGTGTGTGTGTGTGTGTGTGTGTGTGTGAGAGAGAGAGAGAGAGAGAGAGAGAGAGAGAGAGAGAGAGAGAGACTTCAAGTTTAAGATTTATATGGGATTCCTGAGTATGCAAGTCAATAGATCTCTGATTATTTTGCTAGTTTTAGGGCACTTTATTCTGTTGTTTTGTCTTCTACTACTTTGATCTGGTTATTTTGTTTTAGCTTGTGTTGAATTATGTTATCTTTTATCATTACCTCTTAGAACCTGTTCTTTTCGGTTGAGAGATAAAAAAAAATGGAGTATCTCATGATGGGAAAGGAATTGGAGAGGATCTGAGAGAAGCAGAAGGAGGGCTAACTGCAATAAGGTTATATTACATAAGAAAAGACCTATTTTTAATTAAAGGAAAAAATTTACAAAAGACACAATAGTCTTAGCTAGCACTTTTTTCTGGGTACAGCAATATAGACTCAACAGACAATATGTAATCATTGCTATAATATTGGCAATACTGTTTATGGCAATAAGAAGCCACTCTTTTGATTGAATTTTCAAGCCTCTTTGCAAGACAGAACACATGCCTGGTACTACAACCATGATTTAATCCATGGATAGGAAGCCTTAGGGGAGAATAAATTAAACATGCTTTGCCAAATGATAATGTTATCAAACTTTCTTTGACATATGGTTTTTAATCCAAAGATTTTGTTGCCTTCATTCATGATTTGAGAAGTGTCTTATGGCAGAGGATGGTAGTAAAGTAGTTAATGTTGAAACTCATAACTGTTCAGTGTGCTAAAAGTGAATAATGTGCTTGAGTACAGAGACCTAGATGGAGATTTTATAAACCACCTTCCCAAGGCTTAGCTAACACTGTAGAAGAGGAGACCAATGAGTCTAACAGCTAGAAGATAGGGAGGAGCATTACAAAATGCTGGACTCTGGAGATGAGTTGTCTGTCACATATATGGACTCAGAAGAGCTGTGGTTACCTGTGAAAGACCCATATAAGATCAATAGGGTCAAAAATCCAGCAGAGAGAAGGGAAGAGGTAATATGCTCCATCCATGCCTGAAGAGTTTAGAGGGGGAGTTGATGTCTATTGAGGTAAGGAAAGTCACTTTGCCTTGGGGGTTAACCATAGGTAGATTGCTCATACTCCAGTGATGAAGCCATACCAATTCTTACTTGAGCAACAACAATTGGACTTAGTGTGTTATTAATATAATTTCTTTAAAAAACAAGAACAGAGATTTAATGAGGATGTGTTGGTAAAGCTGAGGAGACTTGAAAGAAGGGAATATTGGGTTGATAAGCACAATATATTGTATATCTATGAAATTTTCAATATATTGTATATATCTATGAAAATTTCAAAGGACAAAACTAATAAAAACTAGGAAATATCTTTATGAAGTAAAAATGTAACACAGCAGGAAACTAAAATTTATCAAAAAATATTATACTGCACTTTTTACTGAAGACAATTTATTTGATCTATGATTACAAAATGAAAATAATTAAAAAGGGGAATTGTGACAGATGTACTTATGAGTTCAGATAGCATGACTGGAATTCCTAGGCTGTTTATTACTACCACAAAATAGTAAGTGAGTAGATAGTTACAGGCAGAGATTGGTTTTTAAATATTGAAATAGCTGAGCATGGATTTATCACAGAGCTGGGCTATGGTTCTGTTATTGATCCTTTATATATTATAAGTTTTTTGTATAGGTTCTGTCTTTCCTATGTCACTAGCAATTTGGGAAGGATTTGTTTTGTTTTGTTTTCCATTGATACTACTTTCTTTAATGTGTTAGTCTCTGAAATTCGTCCCATTAATCACCCTCCTACCACAATCTCCTACTGTACTACCTGAAACTTCTTTGACATGTACAAGGTGATAGCCTGTGTTCTATAGATTCTTCCATATTATTTAAGGGTATTAACACTCTCTAAATGTCACCAACAGTGGCTCTTCAGTGAATAGATTGGAGAGAAGTCTTCATTTTAAGTATAGATCTTTTGGCCTGCACTTTGTTGGAAACCTTGGTGCTACAAACAACCTACAACAATGGTTTCCAGCTTATTTTAGTAAACAAATTTTACATTTAGAATACTAGGGCCCAGAGTACAGTCAAGAATCAAAAGTATAAACTTTTGACTTCTTAGAGACATCGGATGTTATTATCCAAAGCCAGCTTCTCATGTATTCAAAGAGAGGACCTAATTTTGACCTTGATACATTTTAGAGTATAGATTTGAATTACTTTAACCATCTCCTTTAATTTTATTAAACTTTGTTTAATTATTAATTTGTGTTTTACTAATCCAAAAGCAACATTCTTCGTAAGCATTCCACATCCTGTCTGTGCCACATTTTTGTATCAGAAAACCGAAACTTTACTCTTGTGCTTGATAACAATTCTAGGGTTCTCCTGTATGTAGACTAGTACAAAACATTGGGTGTAGTTGTCCATTTAAATGTTAAAAGTTCATATATAAGTAAAGCTCGCATATGTTCCTACCCAGTCATATTCATTTTAATGCTGGTTGTCAGCATGTAAGATTCCAAACTTAGTAATGTCAGGTAGATCTGGAGTCAAATCTCCCTTTTCTTTAGAAAGAAAATGCAGCAAGGAGGATGTAGGAAAAGACCCGAAGTTGATGAGGCATCCAGAAATTCAAATTTTTTCTTTGGTATAATTTACAATAAGTATGGTAATCATATATACAGTAAATACCTTACCCTCTTTAGAACCTGAAAGGAAATTTGAATGTTATACACAAGAAGAATCTAGAGTCCTTTAAGCAGTGTCCTGTAGGTGGCCCCAGATACAAATGTATTTATAAAAATATATATATATATATATATATATATGGAAAGTCTGTGGGGTGAAAAAATTGAGTTCTATATTCTCCAAACCTTATAGAAGAGAAATGGTTTCCATGGAAGTAATTGTGTTTTCATACTAGAAAAATGGTGATATTTTTGGGAGCTTGAAAGTCCACATCATTGGAAATACAGGTCAGGAGACTGAATTGAGGAGAGCACTTTAGGTAGACTTCGTTGAGGCTCTAAACTAACAAAATGCCATTATTTGGTAGAGGCATGCAAAAGCCTTGTCCCCACTACTGTTGATTGTAAGATGGATTTCAAGTGTGAATTCTTATTAATCTTTTTCAACCTTTTATATCCGTCTTGTTCAATGATGTGGCCCATAAAAGGAGCCTTCCAGTTTGGATAATCGAGACTTGTGCCACATCCCTCAAAGCTGTAGATAGTTCCACATACAGTGGAAAATTAAACTTATAGTACCTTAAAGAGGACCATTTCCTCCATATGGACCAGGAGTCACTTAAGGGACAACTGTTCCTAAAGTGGTTATTGTAACTTAAGATCAAGCCAGCCATTACAGGTATTGATGCAGTCTGCCTTTGTTTAAAGTCCGAATCAGGAGAAGCTTTGTTCCTTTAAGGGGGGGGGAATAAAAGCAAGAGAAATACAATTAAGGTTTAGGATCATGCTTCCTACTGAGCCACAGGAAGCAATAGCAGTGAGCATTTCAAGATACCCAAGTCAACTGTACCATAGTGTCATTTATCATGTTTTTTAAGGAAAGTTTGAGGGATCCTACCCAGTGTGCTTTCCTCTAGTAGAATTCTTTGGTTTATGGTTTCAGGTTTTATCTGGAAGTATGAATCAACTGCCAACTCCCAGACATTTGGCAGCCTTGATAGTACTCAGGACCCCAGGTAGAGACTCTTCTCTTTTCCAGATGTTAGGAGGACATGGTTTCTTTCTTTTTATTCTATATTCTTTGTTTAAATTCCAAATGCTTTCCGCTTTCCCAGTCCTCCCCTCCCCACAAGTCCCATAAGCCTTCTTCCTTGTGCTTATTCCCCAATCACTTCCTCCCATTTCTCTCTCCTGGTACTCCCCTACAATGCTGGATCAAGCATTTCCAGGACCAGGGACCTCTCTTTTTTTCTTCTTGGGAATCATTTGATATGTTAATTGTGTCTTGAGAATTCAGAGCTTCTGGGCTAATTAATATCCACTTCTCAGTAACTGCATTCCATGTATATTCTTTTGTGATTTGGTTACCTCACTTAGGATGATATTTTCTAGTTCTAAACATTTGCCTAAAAATTACATGAATTCATTATTTTTAATTGCTGAGTAATATTCCATTGTGTAAATATACCACATTTTCTGTAGCCATTCCTCCATTGAGGGACATCTGGGTTCTTTCCAGCTTGTGGCTATGATAAATAAGGTTGCTATGAACATAGTGGAGTATGTGTCCTTACTGCATGCTGGGGAATCCTCTGGGTATATGCCCAGGAGTGGTATAACAGGATCCCCCAAAAGTGTCATGTCCAGTTTTCTGAGGAACCGCCAGCCTGATTTCCAGAGTGGTTGTACCAGCTTGCAATCCCACCAGCAGTGGAGGAATATTCCTCTTTTTCCACATCCTTGCCAATACTGGTTGTCTCCTGAGGTTTCAATCTTAGCCATTCTGACTGGGGTGAGGCAAAATCTCAGGGTTGTTTTGATTTGCATTTCCCTAATCATTAATGATCGTGAACATTTCTTAATGTGCTTCTCAGCCTGGACCTCAAGCAGTACTTCAGAGCAATAGTGTTAAAAACTGCATGGTTTGGTACAGTGACAGGCAGGTAGATCAATGGTATAGAATTGAAGATCCAGAAATAAACCCACACACCTATGGTCACTTGATCTTCGACAAAGGAGCTAAAAACATCCAGTGGAAAAAAGATAGCCTTTTCAACAAATGGTGCTGGTTCAACTGGAGGTCAACATACAGAAGAGTGCCAATTGATCCATCCTTATGTCTTTGTATTAAACTCAACTCCAAGTGGATCAAGGATCTGCACATAAAGCCAGACACACTAAAACTAATAGAAAAGAAACTGGGCAAGACCCTTGAGGACATGGGCACAGGGGAAATGTTCCTGAACAGAGAACCAATAGTTTATGCTCTAAGATCAAGAATTGACAAATGGGACCCCATAAAATACAAAGTTTCTGTAAGGCAAAGGACACTGTCAAAAGGATAAAGCAAATTAGCAAAAGATCTTCACCAACCCTACATCTGACAGAGGACTAATATCCAAATATACAAAGAACTCAAGAAGTTAGACTCTGGAGAACCAAATAACCCTATTAAAAATGGGCTACAGAGCTAAACAAAGAATTTTCACCTGAAGAGGACATGGTTTCCAGAGGTACTGTTTTTGCTAACATGTCATTTTTACTCCATGATATAACCTTTCTTTCATTTTTCTGTGGCACTTTCTGGAATTCACTTAGGTGTAATCTATATGGGGATTCACCCAATAGGCCTATTTCAAGGCATCATCTAGTTTGAAGAGGGCCTTCCATATACACACATAGGGTTTGAGTTTGATGTTAGATTTTGGAGCTGTTCTAACTAGAATTGGGGTAACAAATCACAATTTAAGTTAGGTATTTTTCACAGTTCTCTTGGCAAAATATTACTATGACCATAATAGTTGGGTCCATTCTTTCCAAGTGTCCAATATCTGTGGTCTCAAAGCAGAATACAGGAAACATCTCATTCTTAGAACTTTAGTCATACATTGGGTCAACTACGATTTCAAAAATATTCCCTTGTGACTCTATAAGTAGTTTATGAGGTGAGACTTGAATATAATTATTTAAATATTGTCTTTGATAATCCAGTGGCCTCATTAGAGTTAAGAAGAAACACCTCTATTGACACAGTGACTATATGTAGTGTCTAAAATCATCAAATATTTGAAGCTAATACATACAGACATATGAGTAAAGTCTCTTTGTCAGTCCTTACCTGAATAAATGTTTCTATTCTAGACTATTTTCAGGAATGGAGAGGAGGAAACTTACCATACTTGCTATGTACACGAAGAGTATAGGCCAGACACATGTTATCTACTGTGATGGTTAATCTATATTCAACAACAGTCATGTTATTATTTCTGAAGATATGGGGTAAGGGTAGATATCTCCCCAAGTGGAATGAATAATAAATTCTCTTAACTCTCTTCTACAGGAAAAATACATACTATTTTCTTCATAGATCCATAACTTTCTTTAGTTACCCTCTTGTTATAGAGACCACTCATTCTTCTGGAACATATACTTTAGCTCTAGAAAATTTGTCTTGACTGGAAACAGTGTTAATTCAATGGGTATCTGTAAGGCTACCTTTGCCTTTCTGCAAGCCAATTTCATTACAAACATTACGGATATCTTTTTGATGACATTTGAAGTGGATGACTAATACTTGATTGAGAATTGGATAAATTCTAATATATTTTGAATCACCCATTTACATTTTATAAGAAATGTGCTCACTGTTGATAGATCTCCTTCTTTCATGATGGTCACGAAAGATCATGAAGTTGAAGGAATACTTTAAGTAGTATAGCTAGGTCTTCATCAGGAAAGAGCATATCAACTGGGTGTTCAGTGCCAAATGGTCAGCCCTGAAAATATACATTTAAGTAGCACTATTCAGACTGAAGAGGTTATATTCCCGAATATATATGTCTACACATATATGCATATAATAATAATTAGTGGAAAGGAAGTTATAATTTGATGGAAAGTGAGAGAGTGTGGTGATTTGAATATGCTTGGACCAGAGAGTGGCATTATTAGTAGCACACTACCAGGAGGTGTGAGTTTGTTGGAAGAAGTGTGTCACTAAGGGGTTGGTCTTTGGGAAACTTTCCTCCTACCTGCCTAGACAACAGTATTTTCCTTTGAAACAAAATGAAGAGCTCTCAGCTCCTCCAGTGCCTTGCCTGCTTGGATGCTGCCGTACTCTCACCTTGATGATAATGGACTGAATTTCTTAACCTGTAAGATTGTTCCAATTAAATGGTGTGCTTTATAAGAGTTGTCTTGGTCATGTTGTCTTTTCATTACAATGGAAACCCTAACTATAACAGATGGGTTTATGGTGAGTTTCAAAGGAAGAGAGGGAAAGAAGAAAGGTAATCATACTCTCAAAAATTAGTGACAAGAGAAAAGTAGGTTAGATATTAATATTTTTCCATTTGTCCAGAATGAATCCCTTTTTTTGAGCATTTAGTACAGCCATTTGTGCCAAGGTAGAAGTGAGAATTTGAAGGCTTGGTTACTCTTTCTGGCTGACCATTGTGTTTCCTTTGTTACATTTATATTTAAACATAGCTGTTCACATCAGCAAACCATAATCCTCTTATTTATCTAAGAAATGGTGACACAAGTCAGCCTGACTAGAACAGGTTAAAGAGATGTTCTCAGTATACAAGTGTCTTAGTGACTTTTCTTTTACGGTGTGGAGACATCATTAGGCAATTTATAAAAGAAAACATGTAATTTTTGGCTTCCTTCCACTTTCAGAGGGTAAGTCCATGATCATCATGATGGAAAGAATAACAGCAGGCAGGCATGGTTCTGATGTAAGTAGCTGAGACCTTAGATCTTATCTTATTTGGGGAGAGAGAGATAGAGATAGAGAAAAATAGAAAGAGAGAGAGTGAGAGAGAAGAGAAGAGAAGAGAAGAGAAGAGAAGAGAAGAGAAGAGAAGAGAAGAGAAGAGAAGAGAAGGGAAGAGAAGAGACTGGGTTTTGCTTGGACTTTTGAAACCTAAAGCATACACCCAGTGATATACCTCCTCCAAGAAGGCAACATCTAATTCCCAAAACAGTTCTATTAACTAGGGATTGAACACTCAAACATACTAAAATATATAAGACCATTGGGCCTTTCTTATTCAAACCACCACAAGTATACCAGATCTGAAGAAGTTTATTTGGACATAATTGAGGTAGAAGTTAGGCTGTCATAATTTTGATCATTACCTCTGAATTGCCTATGAAATTTGTCAGATATTTTGTTAATTTACTTTCAGCTAATCATAGGTGTCAGTACAGAGTGCTAATGGGGTGTAAGGAACTTTAATAGTTTCCCCTGAGAAAGCTTAGAAGCTTTTTGCCACAAGACTGCTGAGACAGATAATTAGAGGATAGTATTGCTCACATGCTACAATTTGCATTTTGTTTAGATTTTGGTAGATGATTTGACCATGTCTCTAGAGCCATTATCCAAACAACCAGAACTCATTTTGTGCCACACAGAACAGGAACTGGTTTAGGAGACTAGACATTCATAATTATTGGCTTCTGTGATAGCTGGTTAAAATCTTTCCAGATAAGCATCCTAGTTAAATAGCTCAGAGTCTGGAACTTGTTGAGCTCACTGAAAGATTTCACTATAAACCTGGAATTGAGAATCCAGGTTTAAAAAGAAATGTGGTAGTCTTTCTAAAGGATCAAAATTGTCTCTTTTGTCGAACAATATCAATTGTGGCTTTAATCTGAGTTGGAGACAGTTGTACTTTAATAATCAAATATATCTCTAATATATACTTCTTGTTCCTTTATCTGGGTGTTTTCCTAGGATACCAAATAGTCTTGAGAGTATGTTTTAGTTTGGACTTTGTCTGGTATGGCTGCATATCAAAATACCAAACATATTTCAAAGTATCTTTCTGTAGTGAAATAGTCTCTAAGATAGTTGTGTAATGCTCTAGCAGAAAGGAAGGGACTGCTCTTTTATCTTCAAGGAGGGACAGTTCAACTATAATGCTGATGAGCTACAGTCATTTGCTTCCCTTGTCCAAATGCAAACATGTACCAAAAATCAGGGAGTAAGGGAACTCCACAGAGGTATCATTTAGGTATAACACTCTGTGACATTTCATAAATTTGAAGACCTGAAAAAGCAATAACTTTGTTGGCATTCCTAAAGTGCTGCACCCTATCCTATAGATACTATAGACAGACTAGAAAGGGTTGCATCTTCATTTAGGGTCATTTACTCTTCCCTCCTTAATTTATGCTATGGGGATGACATCTTAGAATTTAAATGGATTTTGGTTGTACAGGCAGTTTGTGCTTAACTAGAGATATTTGCATCACAAACAGTTAAATCTGCTTTTGGTAGGATTTCTTGGAGTCCTTAGATGCTTAGTACCTGGAATGTAAGGACAATCCCTTACAGGTTTCTTCCCAACAGGGTAGAATGGCACTCAGCAACAACCAGTAATCCATGATTAAAAATATGGCATTCAATTTAACAGGTTACTAGGGGTATACCTTATACCCCCACCATCTTTAGATATTCATCAAATCCCAGCGAGGGTCCTGTGACACTCCCCTCTTCCTTCTGCTAGGCCCTCTTATCTCATTCCCATTCCCATTGCCACAGACCTAGATATATTTCACTATGCTTTTCTGCTCAATTAGTTGCCATGGCTACCAGGCCACGATAATCTCTAGTCCAAAATGGTGATCTTGTTATGCCTGGAAGAAAAAAAAAAAGGTGCCACATTGCAAGACACTAAATCTCTAATCTCCTTTTAAAATATCCATTTCATTATTTTGATTGCCAAAGTAATTACTTATGACCCTTTTGTTAAAATTTTCCTCTGTTAAGCAGCAAAGTTCAGTTTTCTCTCTTTATGTAAAACATATTCCAATTTTTACTTAATAAAATGTAGTTATAAGAACATTAGCTCTGGATCTGTTTTTGTTGCAAACACAAAGTGATAGACTACTGTAGACTGCATCTCTAGATTCTTGTTGGGAGAGAATCGATGTCTTTTATTGTAGAAATGTGCAATTTCTACTACAGAAAATTACTTGAAGAAATAGGAATTTGGAATTACTTTATCTTCATGTATCTTATTGCTAGCTATGATGAAATATTAGAACAACAAGTCTGATGTAATTATTTAAATGTATGATCATAAATCATCCTAAAACGAATAGCATCTAGCAGGCCTAGCATGAATTGAGATTATTTATACTTAGGAGTGAATCCTTCTAACAAGAAAGCAAATTGGAAGTTACCTTGGGTAACTATAGGGTCAGCTGCTCAGGTACTAATTAAGTGTTCTCTCTACAAGATGCCAAAGATGTGACATGCTAACATGAAATCTCATAAGACCAACATAAACACGTAAGTGATTCGAGATTTCTAGATTTTACTAATTTGCCATACCATGATTAAATTACCAGTTATTTTAAGAGTTATACTATAAAAGATAACTTATTCTTAATTAAAAATATTCATTGAGTCAACGGTCACACACTTTCCCTGAATCATGAAATTTCACCAAAAAGTATTTTCAGTTTATAAATAATATGCAATTATTTGAATAGCAATTTTCTATATATGTAAAAAAATCTATTGGATGAAAAATTTTAAGGCTGATAATTTTTATAGTTTTTGGAGATGTTCAAAGAAAAAAAAGACAATTCAATATGCAGATAAAAGAACTTAAATAGAGACAGGCCTTGTGTGAAAATTCCCTTCTACTTTAGAGCCTGGAAAAGGTTTGTCTTGTGAAAAGGCTAAAGTCAAATAATTTATTAGGTGACTTAGTAGGCTTGGCCATTCTCATCAATATGCTATGGCAGAAATATAGAAAATATTTTAGAATCTTCATAATGTCAGTATTTATTGGATAGCGATACATTTCTGAAATTTATTGGTTTAAATGACTGCAACTAATAATGTACCTACTTTTGCATCATGACCAAAGTGAATTTAGGTTCTTTAATTCAAATCTATAATACTAACATTAACTTATATCACATAACACATAAATATACATACATATATTTATGCATATATGGTTTACAGAATAGTCACAAATTAGAGACTGCTGTAGCTTTCAGAAATGAGTGGAGAGACCTTCTGTATTGATGAGATAGCAAAGCAGAAAGCTGGAGGGAGCTGCTAGAGTGAAGGTAGGCGAGTGACTCTAAAGGCTGAGCCAGCGTCCACGATCTGGAAACAGCACATTTAGGTCCAGGTCCCTTCTGGTGAACACAGGGACAAGCAACCATTTAAGTAGACTATATCAACAGATGGTATTTAGATAAACTGAAAAATCTGAGTTGAGGAGCTGTTTCTTATCAGTCCTCAAAGCACACATGTAGTTTCAGATGATAGGTTGGCATGGGACCATGCTGCTACATTGTTAGATACAGATGAGGAAGTGACACTCTGGCATGTCTGATGTTATTTTCATATACCCATGTGCCCCTCACATCTCAATACATCAGATAAACTGATAGAGTGGCTTTCTCTCTCTCTCTCTCTCTCTCTCTCTCTCTTGCTCTCTCTTGCTCTCACTCTCTCTCTCTCGCTCTCTTGCTCTCTCGCCCTCTCTCTCTTTTAACTAGATATTTTCTTTATTTACATTTCAAATGTACATCAGATAAACTGATAGGGTGGCTCTCTCTCTCTCTCTCTCTCTCTCTCTTAGATATTTTCTTTATTTACATTTCAAACGTTATCCAATTTCCTAGTTTCCCCTCTGAAAACCTCCTATTCTATCCCCCTCCCCCTGCTGACCAACCCACCTACTTCTGCTTCCTATCCCAATCAAAAGTCACTCCTCAGTCAGTTCTGGGTTGACAGTATCTGAAAGATGAGAAAACCCATGGGATTTACTCCTTATTTCTCTCAAAATGGGTAAGATGCTACTGCTAAATAGAGTCTCTTAGTATAAGAGATACCCTGAAAAGAACAGTTTATACAACAAAGAACAACTTAAGAGTAGAGGACAGTCTGTTCTCAACCATCCTTAATTCTAATATCTATACTTTTTATTTTTAAATCAAATGTATTTAAAATATAGTTCCTGGAAGGAAACTTCAGCTGCCCTAAATACCAGAATATTCTAATTTTTTATTGTTATTCTAGCTGCATATTAGTTTAAATTTCTGGAAATAATGTTCCTTCTTATGCATGGTGACATTCTAAAAATCAGTAACTTCATTCTTTAAACTACTTATAATACAAGAAATTTAAGTATAGGAAAGATTATACTTGATAGGCATTTACTATTCTTCAGATGAACAAATTCAAGTATCATGTAATAATATTAACATTATAATTGGACAAAAATACACACACACAAGTATACCTTCAATGTCTTATTTTCTCTCACAACTCTGTCAGGGGCCCAGACAGCAATCCAGACCTCTTCCCACACTTAGAGACAGATTGACTACCAAGAGGTCCTTCACAACCAGGTTTATAGGAGGGACAGGATCCAGTCAGAGACAACAAGGCCAGTTATCCCTTGAGATAACCAGATGGGGAGAGGCAAGCACAAGAACATAGGCAACAGAAACAATTGACACTTGGTACCATCAGAATGCAAATCATCCACACAGCAAGCCATGGATACCCTAACACATATGAAAAGCAAGATTCCAACCTAAAATTCTATCCCATGATGATGATAAAGTACCTTAAGAATGACATAAATAACTTGCTTAAAGAAATATAGGAAAACACAGGTAAACCTGTAGAGCCCTTAAAGAGGAAACACAGAAATATCTTAAGAAATACAGGAAAGCACAGTCAAACAGATCAATGAATTGAACAAAAACTTTAGGATCTAAAATTGGAAATAGAAACAATAAAGAAATCACAAAGCAAGGCAACCCTAGAGATTGAAAACCTAGGAAAGAGATCAGCAGTTACAGATACAAGGATCTCCAATGGAATACAAGTGCTAGAAGACAGAATCTCAGATATAGAAGATACCATAGAATATACTGAATAAAAAACAGTAAACACACACACACACACACACACACACACACAAAGTGCAAAAACTCCTATTGCAAAACATCCAGAAAATTAAGGACACAATGAAAAGACAAAACTTAATCATAATAAGAATAGAAAAGAGAGAATATTCCCAATGTAAAGGTCCAGGAAACATCTTCAGCAAAAGCATTGAAAAAAACCTTCCTAACCTAAAGAAAGAGACAGTCATAAATGTACAAGAAACCTACATGATATCAAATATATTGGAACAGTAAATAAATTCTTCCTGTCATATAATAATCAAAATATTAAATACAGAGAACAAAGACAGGATATTAAAACTGGTGAGGGAAAAAGACCAAGTAACATAAAAAGGCAGACATATCAGAATTACATAAGACTTCTCAACAAAGATACAAAAAACAAGATTTTGGACAGATGTAGTGCAGACCCTAAAAGAACACTAATGCCAGCCCTGGCAACCACACCCAGCAAAACTCTAAATCAACATAGTCAACCCTACAGAGGATAAGAAGGAAAACTCCAAGACAGCAAGGGAAAGTAAATGAAATAAAAAAACAAGAAATTAATCATCTCATAACAAATGGAAAAGAAGAGAATCACACAAACATAATTCTACCATTAACAACAACAACAACAACAGCAACACACAGGAAGCAACAATCATTGGTCCTTAAGATCTCTCAACATCAATGGACTCAATTCCTCAACAGAAAGACAGACTTGTAGACTGGATATGTGAACAGGACTCAGCCTTTTACTGCATACAGGAAAACACCTCAGTGACAAAGACAGACACAACATCAGACTAAAAGGCTGAAAATTTTTTCCAAGCAAATGGTCCCAAGAAACAAGCTGAAGTAGCCATTCTAATACCCAACAAAATAGACTCTCAGCCAAAAGTTATCGAAAGACATGGAGAAGGATACTACATACTCCTCAAAGGAAAAATCCATCAGGATGAACTCTCAAATCAGAATATCTGCACTCCAAGGCCAGGGCATCCACAATTGTAAAAGAAACCCCACTAAAACCCATATTGATCCTCACATAATAACAGTAGGAGACTTAAACAACTCACTCTCACCAATAAACAGATCATAAAAACAGAAACTAAACTGAGACACAGTGAAAGTAACAGAAAATTTGAACAAAATGTTTTTAACAGATATCTGTAGAATCACCCAAGAACAAAAGAATATAATTTCTTCTCAGCTCCTCATGGTACATTCTTCAAAACTGGCAATATAATTAGACACAAAACAAGCCTCAACAGATACAAGAAGATTGAAATAATCTAATGCATTCTATTAGATAACCACAGACTAAGGTTAGACTTCATTAACAACAAAAACAACAGAAAGCATACATACTCATGGAAACTGAACAACTCTCTGTTCAGTGATAACATGATCAGGAAAGAAATAAAGAAACTAAAGCCTATTTGGAATTTAGTAAAAATGAAGGCACAGCATATTCAAACATATGGGACTCAATGTACTAAGAAGAAAATTAATAGCATTGAATACCATCATTAAAAAATTGGAGATATACACTAGCAACTTAAGGACACATCTGAAAGTTCTAGAAAAAAAAGATACCCCCAAGAGGGGTAGATGGGAAGAAATAATTAAATTCAACCAATTAGAAACAAAGAGAAATATATGAAGTCAACAAAAATAAGAGCTGCTTCTTTGAGAAAAATGAACAATATAGATAAACCCATAGCCAAACTAACTAAAGGGATCAGAGACAGTATCCAAATTAGCATAATTAGAAATGCAAATGGAAACATAACGACAGAAACTGAGGAAATTTAAGAAAACACCATATTCTACTACAAAAGATTGTACTCAACCCACTGGAAAATCTAGATGAAATGTATAATTTTCTAGACAGATACCATTTATCAAAACTAAATCCGAACTAGATAAATTATCTAAAAAGTCTCAAAACACATAAGGAAGTAGAAGTCATTGAAATATTCCAACCAAAAAAAAATAAATAAATAAATAAAAATAAGTCCAAGGCCAGATGGCTTTAGTGAAGAATTATATCAGAACTTCAAGAAGACCTAATACCATTACTTGTCAAACAATTTCACAAAATAAAAAAACAGAAAGAATACTACCTAATTCAATCTATGAAGCCACAGTTAGAATGATACTTAAACCACACAAAGATCCCACAAAAAAGAGAACTTCAGACCAATTTTGTTTATGAATATCCATGCAAAAATACTCAATAAAATTCTTACAAATTCAAAAACACATCAAAGCCATATTTCACCACTATCAAGTTTCATACCATGGGTTTCATCCCAATATATGAAAATCATTTAATGTAGTCTACTATATAAACAAACTCAAAGAAAATATTCATGTAATCATATGATTAGATGCTGAAAAGTCCTTTGACATAATAAAATACCACCTCATGGTAAAAGTATTGGAGAGATCAGGAATTCATGGCACATACATAAACATAAAAATGCATTATATAGCAAACCAACTGTCAACAGTAAAGTAAATATAGATAAAATTGAAAAAATCCCACTAAACCCAGGGACAAGTCTGCCCACTCTTCCAGTATCTATTCTATATAGTACTTGAAGTTCTACCTAGAGCAATTAGATAACAAATAGAAGTTAAAGTGATAGAAAGGAAGAAGTTAAGGTATCATTATTTGCAGATGCAAAAAATACTCAATAAAATTTTTGAAAACCAAATTCAAGAACATATCAAAACAATCATTCACCACTATCCAGTAGGTTTCATCCCAGGGATGCAGGAATAGTACAATATCTGAAAATCCATCAATGTAATTTTACACAAAAAATCTGCCTGATAAACAACTTCAGCATGTGGTTATATATAAAATTAACTTGAACAAATCAGTAGCCTTCCTCTACATAAAGGGTAAATAGACTTGGAAAGAAATTAGGGAACAACACCCTCACAATAGTCACAAATAATGTAAAATACCATGGTGTAACTCTAACCAAAAAAGTAAAAGATCTGTATGACAAGAACTTCAGGGCTCTAAAGAAAGAAATAGAAGATCTCAGGAGAATTAAAAATCATCTCTGATCAAGTATCAGTAGGATTAACATAGTAAAAATGGCCATTCTACCAAAGACAAACTATAGATTCAATGCAATCCTCATCAAAATTCCAAGGCAACTCATAAAAGAGATAAAAAGAGCATTTCTTAACATCATCAGGGATAACAAAAACCTGATTTCAAAATAAATTTCAAGAATAAAAGAACTTCTGGGAGAATCACCATTTATGACCTCAAGATGTACTACAGAGCAATAGTGTTAAAAAGTGCATGGTATTGGTACAGAGACAGAACGGTCAATACAACAGAACTGAAGATACAAATATAAACCCACATGCCTATCGCCAATTGATCTTTGAAAAGGAAGACAAAAAACATATAGTGAAAAAAGATATCATTTTTAATGAATGGTGCTGGACTAACTGGTGATCTGTAAGTAGAAGGCAAATTGATCTATTTTTATTCCTTTAACAAAGTTCAAGTCCAAGCAGATCAAGAACCTCAACATAAAACCAGATATGCTGAATCAAATAAAAGAGAAAGTGGGAAAAAGCAATTTCAAAAGTGGAAAAATTGGGGAAATTTCCCGAGCAAAGAACATCAATGGCTCAGATTCTAAGATCAACAGTTGACAAATGGAATCTCAATCTGTAAGGCAAAGGACACTCTTAATGGGAAATATGGTGACTTTCTGATTTGGAAACAGTCTTTACCAACTCAACATCTGATAGAGGGCTAACACCCAAAACATAAAAAGTACTCAAGAAGTTAGACTCTAGAGAAACCAAATAACCCAATTTAAAACTGGCATACAGAATTAAACAAAGAATTCTCAAGTGAGTAATCTCAAATGGACAAGAAGCATATAAAGATATGTTCAACATTCTTAGTCATCAGAGAACTGCAAATCAAAACAATTCTGAGATTCCAAATTACACCAATCAGAATGGCCAAGATCAAAAACTCAGGAGGTATCACATGCTGGTGATGATGTGAAGAAAGAGCAACACTCCTTTGTTGCAGGTAAGATTGCAAGCTAGTACAGCCATCTTGTAAATCAATCTGTTGGTTCCTCAGAAAATTGGAAATAGTTTAACCTGAAAACCCAGCTCTACCACTACTGGGCAATAACCCAAAAGATGTTCCACTATATAACAAGGACACATGTTCCATTGTGTTCGTAGCAGCCTTATTTATAATAACCAGGGGCTAGAACAAACCCATATGTCCCTCAATGGAAGAATGGATACAGAAAATTTGGTAGGTTTATACAATGGAATACTACTCAGCTATTTTAAATGATATCATATATTCTGTATGTAAATAGATGGAACTAGAAAATATCCTGGGTGAGGTATCCCAGACCCAAAAAGACATACATGATACCATTATGTATGTCTTTTTGGGTCTGGGATACCTCACCCCATGTATGAGTACTCACTGATAAATGGCTATTAACCCAAAAGCTAAGACTATCCATGATATGACTTACAGACTATATGAAACTTAATAAGAAGGAAGGCCAAATTTAGGATGTTTCAAACCCACTTAGAAGAAGGAACAAAACAATCACTGGAGGCAGAGCAAGGGAGGGACTTGGGTGAGAGAAGGGGGGGTGAGGGGAAAAAAAAGGTGGGTCAGGACCAGATATTGGAAGAGACAGGAAAGAAGTCTGGAGGGCCAGGTGAACAAATAGAAATAAGTAGCACTGGGGGTTTGGGTACTGGGAGATCCACTAGAAAGTCCCAGAAGCCAGGGATGTGAGAGGCTTCCAGGATTCAATGGAGATGACAATAGCAGAAATACACAATACCAGGGAGATAGAATCTGAAGAGACCACCTCCATTAGATAGACATGCCCCCTCCCCCCACCCTGTGGAGGGATGGTGCCACCCACCAATCTCAAATTATTTAATTGAGAATTGTCCCCATGTAAAGGAAATGGAGAGAAAAAAATGAAGCAGAGGCTGAATAAAAGGTCATCCTGAGACCACCCTTCCTTGTGATCCATTTCTTCTTCAGACACCAAACCCTGACACTATTGCTGATGCCAAGATGTGCTAGTAGACAGGACCCTGGTATGGTTGTCCTCTAAAAGGCTCTTCCAGCACCTGACTAAGACTTACAGCCAACCATCTTACTGAGCCCAATGGAAGAGTTAGGGAAAGGGCTGAAGAAACTGAAGGAGATTGTAACCCTATAGAAGGAACATCAATATCAACTAATCAGACCTCTCAGAGTTTCCCAGAACTAAGCCAACAACCAAAGAATATAAATGGGACTGTTCATGGCTCCCACTACATATGTGACAGAGGACTGCCTTATCTGACATCAGTGGGAGGGGAAGTGCTTAGTCCTGTGGAGGCTTGATGCCCCAGAGAAGGTGGATGATAGAGGGGTGATGCAGGAGTAATTGGTTGTGTGTGGGAGCACCCTCATAGAGGCAAAGGGGAGAGGGAGCACCCTCATAGAGGCAAAGGGGAGGGGAATAGGGTGGGATGTTTGTGAAGGGGAGACCAGGAGGTAGGACAATAATTAAAATGGAAACAAATAAAATGATTAATAAATAAAAAAAGTCTAATTTTCTATTGGCAGCACAATATTCTATCTTTAAATCATTTACATCTTGGTTAAATATGAAACTCTTAGTTTTTTTTTATTCTATCTAGAATGGGAGTTGATTTCTTTTACCCTGAAACAATAGCACTGCCACTGATCAGGAGAACGGAGCATTCGTGGTTTTCCAGCCTAGTAGGTTCACTGTGCAGAGGTAGTGAATAACATTGAAGAATGAAAGCAAGTGCCCAGACACTGTCTGGGATCCACTGTGCCTTTGGCCATTTCTTAGTGTTCCTGTCTGCAAGTCGGCTTGAATCTCTAAGGCAAGGGTAGAGTGAGAACTGTACTTTAGGGCTGGCACAGGTGAGGACAAAAACATAGCAATATTTTATTTTAGCCTAAATTGCTTCTGCAGTGCTATTTGGACAGTCAGAACAAATTTACTTAATTTTAAATTATCTTTTAAAGCTAATAGATTTGTGTCAGCTAACTTCACCTACCTTTAAGTGCCAATTTAATCACAAATTGAACAGAAGTAAAACTACATGTCAGACATGAATGAAATGAAAAGCAAGCAGCAAAGAACAAAAACCCTAAAGCACAAAAGTGCAACCACAGCATTCAGCTACAGAGTGTTTGCATCTTGTCACGAGATATTAACAATGAGGGACTTGGCAGCCAAATTGTTGTAGTTACCAGGCATATGCCTCTTGATTTTTAAAGTTTGCTTTGTTTCCTTCATTTTGAGATTATATTTTCTTCTCAAACATTTGTCTCAACTAAAAACCAATTTTAGAAAATCTAAAAGTTTGCCTTTGGGCTGCAAGTAGCAATAGTGGAGAATTTTGAGAAGTTATTGAGAAGAAGAAGAAAAGGATAAGGAAGAGGATTTTATGCCCTTACCTGGGGATTCCGGACAAAATGAAATAACTTTATGAAAGAAAAGCTCAAGACACATTTATAAACGTTGCAGAATGTTCCTTTTTGAGGAAGTCCGATTTACAGATAAGCTGTGCTCCTTTATTTCAAATGCAGTTTTTGTTATTCAGAACTTTTCAGCCCTGCAAAGGACTTCAGGCTTTAGATGAACAGTTTCTAAAGATCATTCATCCAAGGAGGACAGGGTTGCTTTGCACAGCCTGGCATCTCTCATGTTTACAAGGATTCTTTGAAGGGGTGTCAGAAAGAAACAGGATTTCTTTTTCTAGTTTAAAGAATGCAAAGATGGGAAGAAGCAGGAAATGTGCATGCCCATGAACTGTTAAAGGCAGTTTTTAAGGACATATATAATTGTCACGTTCAACTGTACTTGGTAGGGGCCTGAGTCATAAAGGGTTGCTCCTCAACTCACCCAGAGTTGGGGAAGAAATGAAAGAGATATTGACTTTTCTTTGAAAGTACATTTCTATAATTGTAATTGTTTTTTTACATGTGTTGTATATTTTTTGTTCTCTATGGTAAAACACACTAGCATTGTAGGATATGTGTCCTGTGAAGGTTCTCTCTGATGGAGAGTGTTTTTCCTCTGATGACCGATGGTTTGTTTTACTCCATCAAATTGGAAATTCTAAATAAATGTATAATTTTCTTGAAATTATACATTTCTTGAAATATACCACCTACCCATATTAAAGATCAGATATGCAACTTAAATAGACAATTTAAACATAGCGAAACAGCAGTGTTAAAAGAATTCCAATGCCCCTAAAAGTCAGAACAAGATGATTTTAGCAAAGAATTCTACCAGACTTCTGAAGAAGAATTAATGGCAATAGTCCTAAATATTATACAAATAGAAACAGAAGAAATATTGCCAATTTCATTTTCTAAGGCCACAGCTACCCTGACACCCAAACTTCCCTTTCTCCGCTCTTCTGATCTCTCTCCCTCACCTTTCTTCCTCTTTTAAGATAAATCATATTAGTGTGAAAATGACAATTTCACTGCCTCTGTAGGTGCTAGTAAAGGATATACATACATATATAACAAAGCTTGAAGAAAAATTGTGCTAAAATTTCTAAACATTAGAGAGAAAATAAATAAATACATGAGGACTCTTGACTACCATCCCTGGTCTTGTTTATTCTGTTGCTCTTTTCCACCTCTTTTGAAGAACTTTCTTATGATCCAGAGAAACATGAGAGAACTCTGGAATCTTTTACAATGTGTAATCTTATGCAAAATAAAGGAGAATATTTGAGCTTTTGTATTTAAAGCATTAACATATCAAATGATCATTGGTAAATTCAAAAGAAGTTTTTCACAACTGTGTGAGTTATCTATTTGTATCTGATCACTTCCATAGAACAGTGAGATTTTTCTCCAGCAAAATCTTTGGCCACTCTCAATGTAGACCTATGGGAATTTGACAAAATGCCCACCTCTCACCTAGTTATTTTTTAAATGAACATTTTAAATTGATGAATATATTTTTTTTTGTTTTTTCGAGACAGGGTTTCTCTATATAGTCCTGGCTGTCCTGGAGCTCACTCTGTAGACCAGGCTGGCCTTGAACTCAGAAATCCGCCTACCTCTGCCTCCCAAGTGCTGGGATTAAAGGCGTGTGCCACCACCGCCTGGCAAATGTTTCTGAAAGTGAGACTTAAAGTGAATTTAAATATATCCTGCCCCCCCAGAAAAATTGTTTGAAATTCTTTAAGTTGGTTGTTGAATTAAAAATAACTCAGAGGTACTAAAATATAATATTGTCACATTAAGTCATAAATATGAGACATTTCTTTGAGTCATTTGATTAGGAATAGTCCCATATTTGAATTCTATGATTCTTTTCCCAAATTGTTCAGCTGTCTATAATTTGTGGTTACTGGCCTGTTTGTAGACTCTCTGATTCCTATCTAATGTCTGACTGTCATTATGTAAGACTCTAACAAGGGGCTTTGCTCTGTATATATTGAATAACACAGATAACATAGTATAGGAAAGATATAAGAAACTATCTACATAAATATCTGACAAAGGATTGCAGTGTAAAAAGCCATTTTCACTGAACCCCAAGTTACTCAGAAGCATCCAGAAACAATCAATACTCCGAATTGATGTTATCACACTATCTCCATATGTTGTTTTGCATATTTATGGCAGATATTTGCTTTCAACCTGTTATAGGCCTTCAGAAACCAATAACCCCCCCAAACACACACACATACACACATACACACATACACACACTATGTTGTTATGGATCAGGAGAAACAAAAACTATAAAAATCGATTAAAGCATCTGCATTTATCTTAGGTTGTAAAAGCTGATTACATGAGAAATCAAAAGTATTACATATTCTCTTAAAAAAGGTTTAAACATTTTTCTTTCAATTATTTATTTATTCATTTTCCATCTCATTTTCAGACCTCTTCCTCCTTTCCTTCCAGTTCTTCCCTTATAAATCTTTCTCATTTTACTTTCTTCTTTCCTCAGAGAAGAGGAAGTCACTCCATTTGCCTACCACCCTACCCTGGGACATCTATTCCCAGCAGGACTAAGCACACCCTCTGCCACTGAGGCTCAGCCAGGTAGTCCAGGTAGAAGAAAGGGTTCCAATGTTAGGCAACAGAGTTAGAAATAGCACCACGCCAATTGTGAGGAGACCCACATGAAGACCAAGCTGTTAGTATTCTGTCTAAGTTCCACCCTACAATTACCTGGCAACAGTCAGGTATGCTCCACCCCATAGACCTGGCCCACTATAAAATGGGCTGTTTGCCCCTCCTCTCTCTCTCTCTCTCTCTAATCATTCTTGCCTCTTAGCACTCTTACCTCTCTGCCCCTCTTGGGCTCTCCTCCCCTCCCCCCTCTCTCCACCTGGTCATGGCTGGCCTCCACTCTTCCCCTGCTCTTCTCTCTCTCTCTCTCTCTCTCTCTCTCTCTCTCTCTCTCTCTCTCTCTCTCTCTGCCTTTCTCTGCCTCTACCACATCATTAACTCCCATCATCTGCCCTGAATAAACTCTACTCTATACCATGTCTCTGTGTGTGTGGTCCCTCAGGGAGAAGAGGTGCCTGGTCATGGGCCCACCTAGGCACCCCCTTTCCCCCATACCGCTGTACCACACTCTCTAAACCCCTTTGTCTCTTTTTATAAACCCATCATTTGGTGCGGAAACCTGGGAACAATATCAACCCATCACAAGCTGTATGTCTATCTGCTACAAATATGTAGGGGGCCTAGATTCAAAACAAACTCTTTGGTTGTTGGGTCAGTCTCTTTGAGCCTAGGTTAGTTTTCTCTGTAGGTCCTCCTATGATGCCCTTAACCCCTTGGGCTTATTCAATTCTACACTCCATTCTTCCACAAGACTTCCTGAGCTTTGCCTGATGTTTGGCTGTGGGTCTCTGTATCTCTTTCCTCCTGCTGCTGGACGAAGCCTTTCAAGAGACAGTCATGTTATGTTCCTGTCTTCAAGCATAGCAGAATATCTTTATTTGTGTCAGGGAATGGCTTTTCTCCATGGGATTTGTCTCCAGTTGGGCCAATCATTGACTATTCCTCCAGTCCCTGCTCCATTTTTATTCTTGTGCATCTTATAGGCAGGACATATTTTTGTTAAAGTTTTATGGGTAGGTTAAAGTCCAGTAACCCAATTAAAAGTGGGGTACAGAGCTAAACAGAATTCTCATCAGAGGAACTTCAATGATCCCAAATCAATTGTTGCTGAATATCCTTAGTCATCAGAAAAATGAAAACATCTCCTGAGATTCCACCTAAACCCATCAGAAAGGCTAAGATCAAAACCTCAAGTGGCAACACATGTGCCCTTCCCCCAGCCTTTGAGCAGATATTTCAGACCTGGATGTTAGCCACTACTTCCCACTAAGGGTGGAGTTCTAGCCCATTGTTCTTCAAGGACCTGCAGTTTCTGGAAAGGCACTAGCCACCTGCTGAGCAACCAAACCAGTTCTGCCAACCTTTTAGGGAAGGGTTCCTCCCACCCCTGCCTATGTATTTGGAGTCCCCCATTAAAACTTTGAGCCTTGATCAGAAAACTTGTCTTGGCTCCTCATTTCTCTAGCAAGCCTGTTCTATTTCATCCCCAGCTTTCATTCCAGGTAACTTGTTTGATGTATCTGCAGGCAGTTATAAACACATACTGGTGAGGATGCAGGGCAAGCAAAACACACCTCCATTGTTGGTGAGAGTGCAAACTTGTCCAACCACTTTGGAATTTAATTTAGAATACCATTTGGAGGTTTCTCAGAAAATCACTTCTCAGAAAACGATTTCTCTGGAAATCTTTCTACTTCAAGACTTAACTGCACCACTCCTGGCCATATACCCAAAAGATGCCCCACTATATTACAAGGATACTTGCTCAACTCTGTTCATAGCAGCTTTATTCATAACTGCCAGAAATTGAAAGCAACCTAGATGTTCCTCATGTGAAGAACAGATAAAGGAATTGTGGTACATCTACACGATGGACGACTATTCAGCTATTATAAACAAAGACATCAAGAAATTTGCAGGTAGATGAATGGAACTTGAGAATATATCCTAAATGAGGTGAGGCAGATCCAGAAAGACACAAATGGTATGTACTCACTTGTAAGTAG